>CAUZXS010006496.1:0-20000 GCA_963585895.1 Sepioteuthis lessoniana
GACCGGTTTGTTATTTTTCTTATAGTGTGTATGTATATATCTATATATATATCCACACACACGCACACACATATATATATATATATATATATATATATGTGTGTATGTGTGTGTATATAAATATATGTATGTGTGTGTTTATGTGTGTATATATATATATATATATATATATATATATATATGTGTGTGTGTTTGTGTATATAAATATAGATATATGTACATATATTATTATTTCACATTTAATACCCTTGGGAAAGGTATGAATCCAACTGTTCTCCCTCCAGCTGAGGGTAAACAGAAGGGTAGACTAGGTTCTTTAGCCTTGCTTAGACAACCAGTTTAGGAGAAGGAAAACTCCGCTTAAAAAATTGATCTTGAGTCACATCTTGTCTGTGTGGAGGGGTTTGGTAAATACATAGATATATTGTTATATACAACTACTACTGCAACCCCTCCAAACCACCCAGCTATGTTGCTAAGAAAACCTTCGTCAGATGATGACTGGAGCATAGTTTTGGGATGAAAGCATCATTACAACTAACCCAGACCATCTCTGCAGTTACTTACAATACCACCAGACTTTGTTGTTTTTTTTTTTATTATATCATGAGAATAGTAGATCAAGATACAGTCTCTTCATATATAGTCCCCTTGTTTTATTCACAACTTTCTCCTTATGAAGTACTAATGTAACATATGAATTAACTGACAGAATAATATGTCATAACACTGAATGCAAACAAGTGAAGTCACTGTGCAAGATCTTAACAATGAATCTTTAATTCAGAGATGTTAATTTGAATGATATGATAAGATGATAATGCCATTAAAGTTGAGACAACATTATTCTACATTCTAATGATTATTTTTTAAACTGATAATCTGCATCGATAGATAAAGGAATTCTGTTTCCTGTCAGAAACTGTCACTAAATCTCTTCCATCCGTTAACTATCAGGATATGAGATTTATGCTGTTATCAATACAAGCAACCTGTTTTATTAAGATAGCCCTGTATTGCTTTCTAAAGTGACGAGGAGGAGGAGGATCATTATGTGTGTGGATGTATATATATATATATATATATATAAAATTTAAAAAGGAGTTGGTCCACATAGAGATTTATATTTTTAAGAATTATTTAAGCTGAAGACAGCAAGAAACTAGAAATATGCTAGAGTAAAATAGATAATTAATTAAAAAAAATAAATTTCTTTGAGGACTTATTCAATTTTTTTCTCTCTTTGAGCCAATAACAAAAAAAAAAATTCACACACACAAGCATGTCTATTTCTTTTCTTTGCACTGAAAGATTTTTTTCTCCAAAATGAAGTTTTTTGACCATATTTTTCTCATATATATATATATATATATATATATAAGCAAAGTTTAATAGGTTTGAATTAAGAGTTTCCCTTCTCATAGATGAGTTGCCATACAAAGGTTAAGGAGCTCAGTCTGCCCTGCTAGTTATCCATCGGTGGAGAGAGAATTGTTGGATGCATAATATTCCCAAGAGCGAAATGCAAACAGCCTTGTCCAGGATTTGATCTCTGGTTGCTTTGTCAATTTCTTGTTATAATAACTATTACACCACAAGCATTTCCTCCCTGTGTGTGTATATATATATATATATATATATATATATGAAAGTAAATATGGATTAAAATCCGACAGTATTTACTTTCATACTGTCCTTTCAGAAAAACAAATACCAAATACAATCTTACATGATATTTAACATGGATGATTCCAAACGATCTATATATATGAAAACTCGTTGTTGCGTATCTCAATAAACGGGCGGTTTTGTCTCGTTTCTTTGGGAAATCCAACATTTTCAAATATGTTTCCAGGTGCCAGACACGTTCTTGTGACTTTTGAATTATGAACGCTATGTGCACGTTTGTGTATCTTTTCGTTATATATTTCTCATTTGCTCCTGTCATCTCAGCAAGCATCCATCGCGATGTGAACTATTTTGATATCCAAGTCCTGATAATGGTTACTGAAACTGAAACGTCGACTTTACATCATAATATATTCACCTATTTGGATTATGTTTTTTCTGCTACCTTCATATATATATATATATATATATATATATATATATATATATATAATGTTTATATTAAATTTCATATTTTGAAATATATTTTTCTTGTGTTTTGCCAAAAACCTTATAACCCAACAGCTGTATTTTAAGCCTTCAATAAAGTATTTTTTGTTATGAGTGCTAGAGAAAAAATACTGAAATTTATTTTTATAGAAAGAAAGAAATATTGAACAAACTTGGAAATACTAAGCTGCTACCATTAGTTTTATTTCATTATTATGACTTTTTTTTTGGCTATGATTTCTTTCGTAATTATATACCAGTTGTCTGTATGTTTATATGAGTTGAATTTTCTGAATAATTTTACTGTCCTAACAGGAAGCTGTTTCTCTAAAATGATGGATACTGTAGATAAGGAAATTAAATCCTTTTTTTCTAAAGTTTGAGCTAATTGAAATCTTATGGACTTAACCTGTTGTACAGTTAAAAATCTACAAAAAGAATGTAACAAAAATTACTTGACTGCAAAATATATTTCTCTTTTCATTTAAAGCTTTTGAGTATTGCAAGCTTAAGAATTTAAATCTCAATTGAAGTGACTTGTCTAAAATTCTGATAGGAGGGAAAATGACTATTATTTTTATCTTATTTATATATTTTTTTTTAAAATTTCGGCTGTACTATTTGGCAATATTTTTTTTAGAGAAATATGATGTAAAAAATAAGATGAAATGTGATGAAATAATATAATTGAATAGTAATTTGAATTGTTTTCTAAATATTAGGTTGTTCAACATGAAAATTGTGATTTTGTTTATTTAGATGAAATAAATTGAAATAAATAAAAGAAATATAATCTCTGTAAATAGTCGTATATATGCATTTATGTAACTGCCTGAAGTAACCCTTGTTTTTTTTTTCATTATATGTAATCTTATTAACTTAATTGTGTACAAAATTCTTTAGGATTTTATAGAGAAATATTTTTTTAAGCTAGTTCCACTACTGGGGGTTCAGTCCCAGGTCGAGTCATACCAAAGACTTAAAAAATGGTACTTGATACCTCCTTGCTTAACACTCAGCATTATAAGGTACGCATCAAGGGTAAAGTGGAGCAATCCAGGGAAAGGAGTAGCACTCTCACTTACGCCTCGGTGCTGTAGCTATTGAAAAGGGAGCCTTCTGGTTGCCCTCGACTACAGTTGCCAACCAACAACTTTAGTGCAGGTATTTTAATACAATAAAATATTTTTGTTATTTTCTCATGACCAAACAGGAATCTTTTGGGTTTAATGAATTATTTGATGTTTGTCTACATATCTTTGTTTTGTTTGGTTATTCTATGATCAGGGTCAATCTTATGGTTTTCCCTACTCTTAACAAGCTGAACTTTGACATCCTTTAAAGTATAGAATTATTTATTCATATTTTATAACTTAA
Organism: Sepioteuthis lessoniana; assembly: GCA_963585895.1. Taxonomy (NCBI): domain Eukaryota; kingdom Metazoa; phylum Mollusca; class Cephalopoda; order Myopsida; family Loliginidae; genus Sepioteuthis; species Sepioteuthis lessoniana. The sequence continues at coordinate 3,496 of CAUZXS010006496.1, forward strand.
AAAAATCACCAATTTTATATTGAACAACCAGTGGATATTTTAAATCCCTGAAATTTTATTTTGTTAGTATATTTTCATACAATATGTAACTTCAGTTGGTGGTGATTTAATTAAAATGTATAAACACAACAAAAACAAATGGATAATAATAAATTGATAATTAATAAAAATTATGGGTTGAAAGCTTTTCCAGATTTGCCTTAAAAATAAATACTAAAAATTAATGAAATATATCAATAAAAATGTCATTTCTTTTGAGAAAAATGGTAAAAAATACGAAGCTTTAAAAAAAAAATTGGTACTTTGATGTTGAACAGCCTAATATCTTTATGAAATATTGTCTGCTTGGACTATATTTTGATGTTGAACAGCCTAATATGAAATATTGTCTGCTCGGACTATATTTTGATGTTGAACAGCCTAATATGAAACATTGTCTGCTCGGACTATATTCAATATCATTACCTCACAATGAATTAGAGATTTATTCTATCCGTATAATGAACAGGGTGACTTCCATTTCAAATAGATTTCATATATTTGTTTAAAATATGTAGTAAAAATTGAAGGAGTTGAAATAAACTTTTTCTAATTGTATTGATTTAAAAAAAAAATCAACTAAAGTATATTATTTTAAAAATGATATAAATATCAAACTTTAAAAAAAAAACTCAGCAGATTTATATTGAACAACCTGATAACTGACATTGGATATTTTTAAATTCTTGAAATTTTTATCTGCCTGTATATTTCCATACCATATACAACTCCAGCTTGTGAAACGCAAAAATAATCTGTATAAGCACAACAACAAATATAACGATTTAAATAATTTTGTCATGTTTTATTCTAAATTAAATCTTTCCAAGTTTCTGTCAGTTTTTATGAAACGTTCCATGTAATTCTTGGGCATGTTTTGAAATAACCCGTCCATTGCTAAATCTCTCTATATAAATGCATATGTATATATCATTTCTTATCTAATTATCTCTTTTTATAGAGTTCCAGCTCGAATGGAAAAGACACCTCCAAGAGATCAGCTTGGAACGTAAGTCAAAGATGGAGAGCTTCCCCTTCCCATAATTTGTTATGGTTTCAATTTCCAAGACCAAAAGCGCAAGATTATTTTATATTTCATTTCTCCAAAAGTTTCAATTAAAAACATATATAAATATTCTTTTCAGAATGTAGAAAAACAAATATAAAACTAAATTATACAAGTGAATTTTTATTCATTTTGAAATCATCTTGATACTATCAAAAAAGTAAACTTTTTTTATAAATAATTTTGTAAAACCATCTCTCAATAAACGTGGTGCGATAGACAACAACTATGGAAGGCAGTAATTACTGGGGATACGGTTACAAGACTCAGCATTCCTATCCGAGGTCGCGGTAAATCACCTGAAGAAGGCCAGAGGTGAAATTTGGCCGAAACGTAGTGAAAGAAGAAACAACACACAAAAAAAAAAAACAAACAAAAAAACCTACCAAGATGAGGACAAAAAGTCCGCAATAAATAAAAATTAATCCTCCGATTAAGAAGCCTCATCTCAAAATGATTCCAACTAAAGACAAGTATCTCTCAATAATCTTAACAGACTGCTTTTTCTTTTTGTGAAGATTTTTTTCATTGGGTTTAGAAAAAGAAAAATCTTTTGTAATTTATTTTTATTTGTTTTTTTTTTTTTTCTCCTACAGTTTTGAAAAGTCTATTAAGTTTTGGAGATATGAAAATAATTTTTTTCAATATCAAAATATTTAAAATCTAATTCTAAATTCAAACTGTAGAATTCCCTCCTCCCCCACTCCTTGTTATCTTGCTCAAGGCATCTTGAATACCATTTTACCCAGCTTATGTCATTACCTTCTGTTAGGAATTCCCAGAGATTCAATTTCTACTGAGAAATCAGAATGGAAATTTCCTCTTTAACTTTGATAACCATTTCATATTTCAAGTGATTAAAAAAAAAGTTCCATCTTTTGGTTTAACTAAATAATTTTTTATGGTGTGCAATTTCAAAGCAATGCCTTTAATACATTATCTGGTTTTATCATAATTATTATGATATTATTATTATCTTTGTCCCATAATAGCTGTTACATTTATTGTATGAAATTTATATAGTAACTACAACAACTGTTCTGGGACTATTTTTCTTTATCTGTATTAAACTGTGCTAAATGAATAAGTAACTGAGAATTTCAACTTAATGATTAAACTTGAAAAACATGTAACAAAATATTGTTAATTTCTGTCTTGATAAATAGAGCTTCAATCTTAATTTTTATTGAATGCACTTTGTCTATACAAACATGAGAATTCTAGTAATATATAAATATCAAATAAACTTAATGCTGTTATATCATTCAGTATGTTAACAGGATACAATTTTTTTCCCTAAACATTATTCAATATTGTTTAAGATATTTTTCTCAAAATTACTTATCTTACAAGGATTTAAATTCTTTAATCCTTCTTTACTTAAAATATTGAACCAAATCAATTTACCGATAAACGTAGTTGCAATTCCAATTCTTTAGAGTAAGTTTATGTTGCATGTTATGATGTTTGATAAAGAAAAGAGTGAGTGACTGAGTATTTGGGTAAATCATTTTCCCTTACCTATTCAGGCAGTAGCAACAAAGCTGTTAGCTCCGTAGTCAACCTTGACAGGAACATATTAAACCCACACCTTAAAATCACCATAAGATTAAAGTTGATAGGTGATAATGTTCAAATTAAATATTAAATATGGTAGTAACATTATGGCATTGCTTTTAAAATCATCCAATATGAAGTAAGATTAACATCATAGATCTCTTCAAAAGAATTTGGATGACTGAACTTGTTTTATTACAATAATATTATAGTCTGCATCAGTAATGAAAGAAAAGAAGCTCTTTTTTCCAGGAAAGGGTGGCAAATATACTGAACAGCTTAACCTATTATCTGTTACTTATGAGATACAGAGGATTCCATATTTTTACGTACAGACATGCTCTTAGATTCCTTCCTTGCTAAGCAAAGAAATCCTCTTTAACTTGGCTTATATACTTGTTAAGCTAATGAATGCTGTGTCCTTAAATTTTCTTATTTTCTATTTATGCTCCTTATCTGTTATTTGGACCTCTTCCCAGTGTCTGATTTCTTTGCTCTTTGGATGTACTTTGTTGTATATATAAAATGTGCCAGTATTTTTTGTTTGTTGCTATTTCTGAAAAAAAGAGACCTCTCTCTTTTCTTCCAATTTGTACAAGTGGAGAAGGCTATACTGTTGAAACCTTCTAGTACATACATATATATATGAAGAGTAAATAAACATCCTGAAACCTTCATATTCATTTGAAAGAGCACAAAAGAGACATAAGAATTGGCAACTCAAACAATGCATTATTCCTACACATTTCTCAACATAATCATAACATTGACTTCAACTCTGCTAAGATGCTCACTTACATTCATAATAAAAATCTTAGACGAATTTTCGAAGCTGCCGCTATCTCATTCCTTAGTTCCCTAAATACTCGTCCTGGCTTTTATAATATTTCTCCTTACTTGAGCAAACACATTTTAAACAGCTACAATATATTCCATCCTTAGTTAATATTTTCCGTATATCTCATAATTTCCATGCTTTCTATTCTTCTTTTTGTTCTTTCTTTCTTTTCTTCCTTCTGCCTTGAAATCTTTCTCCTTAAACAACGTACATAAATTCTATACAATATTCGTAATAAGTCAAATGACGTAATTTAAATATCAGATGCTGATTCGCCAGTTAAACGGCCAACTTATTCTTACTATACATATTTTCTCCTGGGTTTTTGTATTTCACATTTCTAAACATCCATCGTTAACTTAAAATTATTAATATCACCCCTCATGGTCCTGATGATGGTTCAGTAGAACCGAAACGCTATAGTGTCGACCCATTAATAAATCATTCCTTCCACTTGGATCATTGTTATCAGTTTTTCTACACACACATATATATATATATATATATATATATATATATATATCTAAAAAAGAAACAAAAAGAGGAAATAGTTCAGTCATCCAAATACTTCTTAAGAATGAAAATATCTCTTCTCAAAGTTACAGAAAATTGTCAGAACTATTGCAATATTTATTAGCATGACTTGGAAATGTTTTTTTTTTAATCAATTTTTATTTGCATGCAAATTCTAAATAACATAATTTATTTTTATATAATTTTTAATTTTCTTTAAAAACTACCCACCATGATTTTTATTTCCCCATGAAAAAACAAAAAACAAACAAAAGCTCATAATATTATCCATCTCTACAAACATTGTCTTCATTTGTGAATGTGCATGTTGTCTGAAAATTAATGATCTTTTCCTTCTAACTACTCTTGTTACGTGACAAAGTTGGTTTATTTAAATAAATAAAAAAATCCTAATCTGTTTTAAGTTCTTTTACTCAGATTAACAGGAAATATTTTTTCTTTTTCTATTCTAATGCTCTGTTGGCAAGACTTTAGAATATGCTGACTATATCTTCTGCAGAGGGGTAAGATCCTTTCCCTTCCAAAAAAAGAGGGGTCATGGATATGATACCACTAAGCTGAATCTGATGGTGAGGCTCCAGTTCTAGAAATCTATGGAGTTTGGAGTATTTCTTCATTGCCATTAGCCTCGTGTGGGTCAAATGATCTGTTTAAAAATTATTCATATCCGATTGGATCATATGTATAAAAACAAACAAAAAAACAAAACTGATGACACAAAAAATGTGAATGTACAATGAACATTAATCCAGTCCACTCTGGCCCAGAGTGGCAGCACCTGATAGGGTCCTATCTATGGGTCAAATAGAATTAAACTGTGTACTTATGCTAAACTGAATTGTTTGAAATAGAACTCATTATAATGTATAAAAATGGATTTGGCATTAGATAACCTACAATAATTGATATGCCATAAAACCAAACCAAATCATTAAAAAGAAAATGGCTGCCAATAGCATAAAAATGTGACAAGATGGTAGGTGTTGGTCTTTGAAGAGTGGCAATTAGCAATGTCTAAGATGATGTCAGTCATTATTTCTAACCATAATTCTTTTTTTCTACATGTCTGTCATTGCATATCTCAATGATCATCGAGATATGCAAATACAGACAAAAATAAATGCTTCTTAATATGTTTGTTAAATATTTAAAGGAATGTAACCCTAGTACTGAACAACCATATAACCATAGTTGTTCAGTCTTTAAGGAAATTTTTTTCTCTTTTTAAATCTCAGTTGTGTCTTCTGAAACTTGATTTAAAGCTATCTGATTGAAATATTAAAAGCATAGCGTTAGTTTTTGTGTTTTTTTTAAATCTTTTTTTAAGAAAGTTTGAAGAAATATAGTTAAAAACAGGTTTTATTCAAAGCAACTTAAAAGACAACATCATGGTTTGATAATTTTTTGTGCTTAATTTTTTCTCAGCTGGTGAATGTTCTGTAATATTTCAGTTCTTATTGCATGATTGAATGTGTTTTGTATATTTTTGTGCTGTAATATTGAATATGTGACACAATGTTTTGTTGAACATAAAACCTTTTGTTTTGCCTCTGTGATATGTTAACATTGTGTACATGCAGTTAAATTTTTGGATAATATTTTTTTTTTATTGCTCTAGGCCTTTTTGTGATATGTGATGTACTCTTGATATGATATATGGTCTCTCTAAAATGTGTACTCTAAATGTTTTATGTGATATGATATGTGGCATGTTTATTGCATGATTACAACTAATGTATATATTTCAGCATTTTATTTTTACTTATATTTATTTAGAAGAATTTTATCTTTTTATTTTTCTTTACAAAAAGAAACAGGAGAGAGGGAGAGAAAAAGTATATTATTTCATTTTTGTATTTATTGACTTTTGCTATCATTGTATTGTTGATTTTTTATTTCTTTTAATCCAAAATTCACGTAAAAAGGAAAAGAAAACTGATTATAATTTTCACTCCAGGACACATATTTTTGTTTAAAGCTATCTGATCATTCCTTGTTAAATGGTTGTTTTATTAAACCATTTATTATTAGTATATCAGACAAGATTACATTGAGCCTGAAAGAACAAGCTTAAAGTGTATAGTCAAATAGTACTCAAATACAAGTACAAAAGGTTAAAATATAGGCATGGAATTTTTAAAAATAAAATGAAAGTTTTCTTAAACAAAAATATTCTCTTAAATTAGCTTTATCTAAAAATAAAAAAATAAATAGATAAATACTGAAAAAATATCAGTAAAATTATTTTATCATTATCATTTTTCTCAAGAATATAATTTCTTCAAATCTCTTAATAGTTTTTGACCAACATTGTATTCCTTCAAAATGATTAAATGCCACGTCTGGCAGGATTCCTACCCCCCACCCCTGCTTGATGTCAATCCATTTCTTAATTTGTCCTAATGAAAAAATGATGCGACTATTTTCCCCCCATAGATCATTACTTGAATATACAAGTGTTGAATTGGTATTAAAGTTAATCGATATTATACCGCAATACTTAACAGAAAATATCGACAGGTCAAGGGAAGCAACTCTGTAATTAACTCAGTAGATATAGAAGTTATTTCCCTTTAACAGATATATTTTTCTATGAATTTATGTTTAATTAAAAAATTTCTAATAGACGAATGATCTGATTGGATTGAAAAATTGCTTAGAAGGTAGAGGATTTATATGGTATTGTCCTAACAGAAATGGTACTGCAATGATTTCATTTTTGCTATATAGTGACCAGATACAAGAAGCATTGTAATGAAAAACATTTCCACTTTCATACCAGCTAGTAAGAGTTATTTCCCTTGAATCCTCTTTTTTTTTTTTTTTTTTTTTTCCAAGCAATTATATTTAACTGTTGTCGTTTTATAAAGATCACACACATACACACACACGAGAGTATATTAATGTAGGATAGGTGCATTTAAATGATTACTTATCAAGAGAGTTCTCTTGTGTTCATATAAATGCACCTTTAAAAAAATGAGATTCATTTACGTCAATTTGTGAAAGATCACATTTTTAATTTAAAAGAAGTTTGAATGTTATTTTGTAGGCACAACAAACAACATTGAATATGTAATTTTTTTCACATTTTATGTATGAAATCTAAGAACTATTATGGGATAGATTTACCAATATTTGTGTGAAATCTCTTTTTACTTTTTCTGCTTTCAAATTGATATCTCTCTCTCTCTCTCTAAAAAATGTTGCTTTGCTTTCATTTTGACCACCTCGAATGTTGTTATTGTGTACTGATTGCTGGATTATTGTATATCAGATGCGATTCCAACTTGATTCATTTATTTTTGTGATTGAAATTAATGTCAGATAAAACATTGTAAGTTAGGGTTAAAATTTTGAATAGAATGACTGTTTTATCTTATAAATAATTTCAATAAAAATTTATTTCAGTTGCGTTTATGATATTTTTGTTAAATTTTGCTTTAATGATTTTTTCTTTCCACTCATTAATCAATAAGATTAAAGTTTATTGTGAATTATTATGAATTTTAATTTTGACAGCTTATTAAAAACTATACTCAACATTCATAGTTTGAAATCATCTTTTCAACTATTTTGGGAAAAAAAAAAGAGCCAAAATTAATAATTCTCTTAAATTTTTAAAAATTTACTGTACATCGAGGCAAATTTCTACAGGTTTTCCCACAACCCAAAAATGTACAACATTTTCAAAAATATCTAATCTTGAAAATGATTCTTTTAAAAAAAAATCTGCCATAATAAAGAAAATGAAAAATAAAAATAAAACTTGTTAAAAAGAATACTAATTTTTTTCCTATACATTTTACAGGACAGATTCGCAGTTTAATGGAGAGGCTTGGGAAGATGAAGTGGATTATTATAATGATCGCCCAGGGGCATTTGCACCTTCACCCGTGCCTCCAGAGATACCACCACTTCCAAATTATTCTGCTCCTAGCAATCACACATCTACAGTGAGGAATCATCCCATTTCTTTTATGGATCTATTTTCTTTTGTTTAAAATTTTCTTTTATCATATTTATCCAACCCCTCCGCTCGGGCAGTATATGACACAAGGTCAATTTTTAAGCGGAGTTTAACAGGTTTGAATTCAGAGTTTTCCTTCTCCTAGACTAGTTGCCTCATCAAGGCTGAAGAACCTAGTCCGCCCTACTATTTACCCATAGTTGGAGGGAGAATAATTGGATTCATACCTTTCCCAAGGGTATTAGTGCTATGTGAAATGCTATCAGTCTCGTCCAGGATTTGAACTCGTGTCGCCGTGTCCATTTCCTATGACGATAACCATGTTTTATGATTTTTTTCTATTTGTCTTTGATTTTTCTATTGTCTTTTTCCTTAACTTTTTGAAGTTGATTTCTTCCCTTATTCCCTATTTTTTTCTTGTCTTTTTTATATTGGATTTGCTTCCCAATATCTCTGTATATGTGTGTGTGTGTGTGTGTGTGTATATATATATATATATATATAATCTTTAAGAAAAAACCAAAGACTGGTTAATTTAGGATTATAAATTTATTTGCATCCTGTTTTTCAGTTTCTGGTGTAAACCAAAAACACGAAGAAAAATATAACAGGACTTTGGTTTACACCAGAAACTGAAAAACAGGATGGAAATAAATTTATAATCCTAAATTAACCGGTCTTTGGTTTCTTCTTAAAGAAATATTGCTCTGTAAAAAATTACATTGAGCTCTCCACCAGGAAAATTTAAATGTTCAGCTCCTGAATGATTTTCTTGTCCTGAAGGAATTACTCCCAACTCTGGTTTAACTGGACCGAATAATACTAATATATATATATATATATATATATATATATATGTAGGGTGTTTTCAAAAAACAATATCATTTTGTAATCTAATAACTTGATCAATTCTCAATCAAATGATCACAAATTTTAACAGCATGTGTAGAAACAACTAAAAATTCTGTGTTTGTTTTTCCTTTTCAAATATATAAATGCGATTCACTGAAAAAGAAAAGGCATTTCGATATTAAACATAGAATTTTGTGTTGTTCCTTCTTATGCTGTTAAAAGTTGAGATCATCTTTATGAGAATTTGTCAAGTTACATTATGAAGTGATATAAATTCTTCTGAAACACCCGTATATCTCAAATGATATTAAATTAAAATAGAATTAAAGCAATGTTGACACTTGTAATAAAGGAAGTATGAAGACTCCATTGTTCTTGGTATTTAAATATATTTCTTTTATATGTGCATGTCTATGATTACTCTGACATAATCATATTGGGAGGGTGAAAAATAATTTGCTTAATTTTAAAGGGCCTTCCACCTCACTAGAATCTGATACTTCATCTCAAAAGGACAAGGGCTGGGCTTATGGCCTATGTCTGATACACCCCTGAAGGAGGATGCTGATGGGACTATGCAATTTTTACACCCACCCCATAGGAGATTCACTTCCTGCAGAGCATCCTCGCATTAAACCAACCTTGTGTCACATTTTGGCCTTGTGGGAGCCAAATAGATATCTCTTCCATACAGACACACACACATATAGATACAATAATAAGTCTGTAGCCTAATAAAAAAAGGCATTTATTTTGCATATCAGATTTTTATTTTTCAACATTATTTCCTTTCTTACCAATGCACTTAATTCCTTGATAAATCTTTGACATTGATCAAACATTATGCTATAAAGAATTTAGATCTAAATTTAGCAAATAACTGTCAGGCAAGACTTATTAATCAAACCTTGTAAAGGTTCATGAACATTATAATCTAGCAATAAATATATATATATATATATTAGTCCAAGAAAAAAAAAAGAGAAACCAAAAATTAAAAAAAATATACTACCAATCCCTTCAGGTTAACAGTTTTTTTTATCTTTCCCCCCATTTTTTTTGGGGGGGGAGGGGTTCTTAGTTATCAACAAACTTAATTTATTCCTTCTTAACACTTGCTTGTCATGGAGTTCTCTGACGAAACATGACTGAACAAGAAAGTCCTTTTCCTTAATAATTTATGATGTATGCTAAAAGCTATTCTAATATATATATATATATATATAGATGTTAGACAACAGACTTTTTTTGGTGGGGGAGGGTGAAATCCTATGGCATAGTGGCTAATATGCTGGACTGTCATTATAGTAAGCAGGTTTAAAGTCTAGTTGGTCTATTGCATTCTCTAAAAGTATTTTCCCTAAAAAATGCACTTATAAAATTGGGCCACGTTAATATTTAAAAAAATATTCATTTCATGTAACAGAAAATTTATTTTGGAATAGATATCATAATGTTATCACCTAATGTTATTTTAATACATCTGTGTCCTATAATAGTTGTTACATTTGCATATAAATTTCATGCATTAACTCTAACCACTATTATGGGACAGAGTAATACATTATTTTTCTTAACACTTTTTGATCTTTTTTTCCTCTCTTTTTAGGTTCCAGAGGGATTATATTCTACTGTAAATAAAAACCGGAATAATGATTACAATAACAGTGCTGAGGGCCTATTGGTTGATCTCTCAGATCCGACAGGCCAAGACCTGTACGATAGACCCAAATGTAAGGGATACTTTTCTTTCATAATCTATTTTCAAAGAAGATATAAAATATATCTATTAGTTTATATTAAACAAACAAAAAAAACCTTTAAGAACAATTTCCTTTTTTCTTTACTATATTTTCTTCATTCAAAGGTTTATTATTATTGTTATTTTCAGCTTGACTTACAATTTCTTATGATCCTTCACCAGGAAGGAAGGAAGGAAGGAAGGAAGGAAGTGATTATGTATTCTATGTTCTATCTATATTTTTAGGTATTACTATTCTATTCCCATTGAAGGTATTCTCCCAAGGAGATGAGCAGTTCTGCAAAGTGCAATTTTTTTATTTTTATTTTATATAAGTTGGAACTGGCAGGTATTCTGGTTATGTGTTTACCTATTTTTCTCTTGATTATACCCAGTGCTCCTATTATTAGTGGCACAGTGGTAGTTTTAAGGTACCTTATTTCTTCACTTTCTATTTCCAGGTCTTTATATTATGTTATCTTTGACTGGTATTTTATCTGTTGTCTCTGACATATCAATTCGTATTCTTCTTTTATAGTCCATAACTGCTATATCTAGTCTCTTGCTTTTTATTTTTCTATCAGTTTGGATAGCAAAATTGCAGAGAATAGTAGTTTCTTTGCTTGCTCTTATTGGATCTGCATTTTTCAGATTTAAGTATGCCATAATATTTGCATATTTTCCATTGAATATAAGTAAAAGTAAAGTTGGCGACCATAGTCGAGAGCGACCAGAAGGCTCCCTTTTCAATAGTTACTACGCCTAGGTGTAGGGGAGGGTGCAACTCCTTTCCCAGGATTGCTCCACTTTACCCTTGATCCTTACCTTATATTGCTGAGTGTTAAGCAAGGAGGTATCAAGTACCATTTTTAAAGTCTTTGGTATGACGCTACCTGGGATTGAACCCAGGTCTCCCGTACCATTGACGAACACTCTACCCACTAGACCAATGAATATAATATCCTATTTTATCATGCTTTTCTTTATTTTCTATTAGTGTTAGGATTGGGCAACCAGGCACTAAGTGATCGACTGATTTAGTTTTTTTTATTCCCATAATCTACATATTGGGTTTGGTCTATTTTTTTTTTTTTTCCATAATGTTAGTTTCTAGTTAGTAGGCTTTGGTCCTGTGCTACTATTATTAACCCTTCTGTCTCTGCCTTCATTTCAGTACTTTTCAGCCATCAATGAGTTTTTATTATATCAATATCAGTATTTTCTAATTTTTTGTGTGTATCATCTATGCAGGCATTTTTAAGTTCTGTGTAGGGAAGTATTCTTGGAAAATTCCATTGTTAATCTTCAGATTATTAGTTTTTATCATCATTATAATCTCATCTCAAGTTTTTCACTGAAGTCTGTGTAACAGCAAATCTTCTTAGCTTTCCAAAACTCTTCTACATATTTTAACTGATTTCAGCAGTGCTGTGGTCTGGACAGTGTTTATTTATTATTATCATCTCTTACAAGTTTTTTTTAGTGAAGTCTGAGTGACAAATCTCTTCAAATCTCCAGGACTCTTCTAAGTATTCAAACTGATCTTAACAGTGCTGGGGTCTAAATAATTTTGATTCTTCCTATGATCTCCAGTTCCGCTACTCTTTTTTCAGGCCTTTGGGAGTCTGTTCCAAGAGCAACAACTACAATTGGTATCACTATTTCTCTGCTCTCGAGCAAGATCTAAGTATTTGTTTATCTTTTTGCTTTCTGTCATTTTCACTCAAATGGTAAAATCCACTAAGTGTCAAGTTCTTTTCTTTTTGATATGAGGTCTGGTCTTCTGGCTTTGGGGGATCTGATTGTACCTTAAAGTCCCAGACAATTCTATGCATCCCATTTTCAAGGATAGATTTTGGGTTGTCCGTATACTATTTGGTCGCATCTCTTACACAATTCCCAGCAGATCACCTTTCTCACCCAGTCATGCCATGTCTTTTAGTCCTTTTGTGCCATTTTGTTGAATTCATTTATTTCTTCTATTCCTAAGGTAATTTTTCTTGTCATTACTTTTTATTAATTTATTTTTATCTTGTCTTTTATTGCAAATGCAAGCATAGCTTTTGCAATTTCTCATGGGGTTATTTATGCAGGATCAAGGTGTAACCTGTGTAAAAGTCATAGTTATTTTTGAAACTATAAGATCTAAAATTAACCAGAAAACATTGCAAAATCCTAAATATTTTTAAACAACTTCAAACTGACAAAATTTGAATTAAAGGTTAATAATCATGCAACAAATATGAAAACCATTCAAACATAACAAAATAATTTCTCTTTGTTTAATAATGACACTATGTTGTGAATACTTTGCAGAAAGTATTGTATATATGTGTGTGTATATGTATTTAGAAAAATCAACATGCAAACAGCTAATAATGCCTGTAACAACAGAATTTATGATTATTGTTACTTAATTTTCTGACCCCAGCCTGTGTAAAAAGAAATAATTATTCAATTACTTGAAACCTTATAATTAATTGCAAATTATTAGTATTAGATAAGAATATTTGAAACTTTTAAAACTGTATGAAAACAAATAATAATTATTTAAAGGAATTATTAATGTTAGGAAAATTTGTTATCTTAGGATTATTATTAGTTATTTGAAAACATAATTTGTAATTGTAGTGAGACAGGTTGCAGGACCAATATATATATATATAAGTAAAGTAAAGTTGGCGACCATAGTCGAGGGTAACCCGAAGGCTCCCTTTTCGATAGCTACTACACCAAGGTGTAGGGGAGGGTGCTACTCCTTCCCTGGATTGCTCTACTTTACCCTTGATCCGTACCTTATAATGCTGAGTGTTAAGCAAGGAGGCATCAAGTACCATTTTTTGAGTCTTTGGTATGACTCGACCTGGGACTGAACCCAGGTCTCCCGGGCCATTGGCGAACACTCTAACCGTTAGGCCAATGTCCGGTTATATATATATAAAATATTCTATTCTTTTTATATAAGTAAATGCTTTTGTTAAAACATTGATAGGCATTGATAATCTTTTTAATTCTATTGTAAACTTTTATCAGGAAAATAAAAATACATGATTGTGTTGTTACAATACTGACTCTATGGTTAGATATTTGCTTGTCATATTAGAAAGAAACCAGTTCTCTATAGTTGATTGCCAAAGATTTTTTAAAATTATCTAAAATCTTATTTATTTGTGCCTCTCTAAAAGTTCTAAACAGACAAAAGTGCTGAAGATTGACATTTTCATCTACGGCAAAGATCACAGATATTACATTTTGATGCTAATGTCATGAAAGCAATTTAATGTGTATTACATAATTCCTAAATCGGCTCACTGGCCTAGTGGGTAAAGTGTTCACCAATGGTCTGGGAGACCTGGGTTCAATCCCAGGTCGAATCATGCCAAAGACTTTAAAAATGGTACTTGATACCTCCTTGCTTAACACTCAGCAATATAAGGTACGTTTCAAGGGTAAAGTGGAGCAATCCTGGGAAAGGAGTAGTGCCCTTCCCTACACCTCGGTGTAGTTGCTATTGAAAAGGGAGCCTTCAGGTTGCCCTCGACTACGGTCACCAACTTTTACTTACTTACATAATTCCTATAACCATTATCATGAAGATATCCGACTATTCTGACTTGACCTTTAAGGTGCTATGGGGACCACTGGAATTGGTATCCCGAGGACGAGGTTTACTTAATTTGTTGTATCTGACCTGAAGACAAGAACATAGTTAATGAGAGAAACTATTCTTGGACCCAGCCTGAATACTCCGATTCTTGACAACAACATTGTATAGTCTTATAGAGACTGCACAGATATTTTGATTCTTGTCTGAAATGGCAATCTACTAGGGTCATTCAAAAAGAAGAGCTATGGCCAAACATTTTCATTGTGGTAACACAATAACACTGATAAAACCAGCAAAACTAATTCAGATTTTTCTAGTTTTATAAAAAATAGTGTATAGCCACAACTTAAATTTTCTAAACAGACAAAAGTGCTGAAGATTGACATTTTCATCTACGGCAAAGATCACAGATATTTCATTTTGATCCTGATGTCATGAAAGCAATTTTAATATGCATTACCTAATTCCTAAATCAGGTCATTGGTCTAGTGGGTAGAGTGTTCACCAATGGTCCGGGAGATCTGGGTTCAATCCCAGGTTGCGTCATACCAAAGACTTTAAAAGTGGTACTTGATACCTCCTTGTTTAACACTCAGCAATATAAGGTATGTATCAAGGGTAAAGTGGAGCAATCCTGGGAAAGGAGTAGTGCCCTTCTCACAACTTAAATTTTCGGCTATACTCTTCTTTCTGGGTGAGGCTTAGAACTTTTTGAACAACGTTGTACGTCAATAATCGCATCATCTTTATAGAAACTGTGTTAGTATACAAAAAGTATAAAGACTGAAGCTATATTTATCAAAACAGAAATAAATAATGAATTAAACTTTAATTTTCTTCAAAATAATCTACTTAGCATTTAATACATTTATTCCAGTGAGTTTTCTATTGGTTGAAGCACCTTTGAAACTCTTCTTTTGATATGGTACGAAGCTTGAGTCATTGTATTTCTTTTTTGATCTTCACATCCTCAAATCTCTTAGCCTTGAGATAAATTTTCACTTTCAGAAACAAAAAAATCATATGGGGCCAGGAGGTCTAGAAGGTGCAGTGTTTGCACAAATCTATGTTTAGCTAGAAAAAAAAAAAACAAACAAAAAAAAATGCATTTTATTTAAAGAGTATCAAGATTGGCTCTATAAATTTCTTTTTCAATTAGAACTGCTGTCTAGACGTTACTTTATTCAAGAAACCGTTTACCTATATCTTTATTTGAATTCTAAATTAAATATCTCAATTGTTTTTATCATTCCTTGTGGGTATGATTTTATGGATTATAATTAAAAACTTTAAAAAATGATATATTGGTGCTATGAAGCTGAGTAAAAATGATCTTAATCAAAGTGAATTTGTATTATTAACAGTAATTATATTTCTTCATAATTTAATATTTGAATGTTGATGGGAAATTATTTCCATCATGTACTGTTAATACATCTAATTATATATTTGATTTGTTTTTAGCGCTTGCTGCATTTGCAAACATGAATTCCATCCCATTATTTGGAACTGCTGATGATATTTTAGATGTTAAACCTGCAGAGCAAGCCCCTGACTTTGTTGAGACTCCACCCGAAGCAGGCTGGACTAATGGAGCACTTGATCCTTTTGACATGCGTAAGTATACTCATGATATAAAATTGATAATAAAAAAATAAAATACTTGGGAGCAGAGTTTTTACTTTGTAAAGACAAATGTTTCTGTCTTGAAATGCGGTTAGATTTTTTTCATAATGTATTCTTCATTTCTTTCATTTCAATATTATTGGCCTAGTGAGTGTTTGCCAATGGCCCGGGAGGCCTGGGTTCAATCGCTGGTTGTGTCATACAAAAGACTCAAAAAATGATACTTGATGCCACCTTGCTTAACACTCAGCGATTATAAGGTGCGGATCAAGGGTAAAGTGGAGCAATTCAGGGAAAGGAGTAGCGTTCTTCCGTACATCTTGGTGTAGTAGCCTATGAAAAGGAAGTCTTTGGGTCGCCCTTGACTACAGTTGCCAACTTTTATTTATATAAGTCATACCTTATCGGCATTTGCTGTATTCCTTTTAAATATTTGTTTCAAAACAAGTTTTTATTATATTTTGAGGCTATTTTCTTATAGGAACCTTTGTTATACACTGACATACTGTGTCTAGTGTTAGCCCTATTGTAGGGGCTTAGAATCTATTCACAAAGGGGTGTTCTGGTTAGGACACTTCACTGCATCTGATGGCAAGGAATCTGAGGAATGTGAAGTACTCTTATTATCATTACTCCCAACTCTAATCTGACCCAGAGTGATGGCACCTGTTCGGG
>CAUZXS010006496.1:25000-153836 GCA_963585895.1 Sepioteuthis lessoniana
TGACTGTCTAAATCTGACCACGTGGTTCTCATATCATGTGGTCTCCTTCTGGTTACACACCTGCTCGACCAGCCTACCCCAACGGACTGCCATCCCCCTGTTTACTAATCACAACGTGACAGCTTGTCAAAGTACATGGGGTCACTAGGAATGAACCCAAAATCCATGTCTACAGTCATTATATAACACTATTAGCATTACATAGTGTGACGGCAAATTGACCAAAATCCCAAAATGGGACTTTATTTTCGCACGTGTGAAGACGGGGCAGGTTGGCACTTGATCCCCTATAGAATAAGTCCTCATTCAGAGTTTTTCTCTCAGGCATATAAGAACTGGCATATTACGTGAGGGATTAATTTAGGACCAGACTGACCGCCGCTGGCAAGGGGTTCCAAATTTCACATTATCACACACCCACCAGGCCGCTTTCTTCCTTCCCCGAGACAATGGAAGAATATGGACCTATAGGTTTTAGTCGTAATAATATTATATTGTAGTAGTCGGCAACTCCGGTTTCCCGTGTGATATTTTAGGAATTAATAGGACAATTCTAAGCAAGATAACATAAGGCGAATAGAAGCTAAAAAGGAAATGTGACAACAACAAATTCGTAGTAGAACGACAAAGAACAACATAGACCACATGGTAACATAAAAATACATGAATTCCTTTACTACAGTTATATACACTTTCAAAGTGTCAAAACATATAATAATTGGACAGTCCACGAATATAAATGTCTTTTCTTGACTTTTGTCTTTCTTCAAATTAAGAGAGAGAGAGAGAGTGGTATGCAAAGTTTGGGTATAAAGGAAAATGGCCCCAAAGTTACTTATCTTATTTTTCGATGGTGTTCCACTGGAGAATCTTTCTTCTTTCACGGGTTAATAGACTTTGTTCTATTTTTTTACACTGGCTTGAAGAACCTGGGGTCCTTCTTGTCTCAGTTATTCTTTTGTCTTCAACCCAGAGTACTGGCTATGGTTCGTCTGCCTGCTACGGACCCTGCTCAAAAACTGCTTTTCTTACTATCTACTTCCGCTGAGGGGAGGGAGTCCCCACTTCCGTTTTGGGATCCCGGCCAATCATTTGGCTTCTCTCTTCTTCCTTTTGGTGTCCGGTGACCTGGGTAAGGTCACCAAGTACCAACATCTGTTTATCCCCTCTGTGACCTACATTCTTCCTTAACGGTCACTTTTTTGACGGCTTGATACTGTCAATTCAAATACGAGGAGTAGTAATTTTATCTCCCTCCTCCCAGTGGGATATCGCGTGACAATAGCAATACTTGAAACTATATAACTGTGGGCAAATTATTTGTATTAGATCAGAATACTTAATATAATAATTGCACACAAAAAACTCCAAAGAAACACAGACCAGTCGACTGGGGCAGTGAAATACACTGACTACATTTCTGCTGAGGTGGGGTATAACATCGCCCCCCCATGTCCTGGATATGACACAAAACAATTTGATAGCAAGGCTCCAGTAATGCTGGAGCTTTGGGGAGTGTCTCTTCATTGACATCACTCCCAGGTCCACTGACCCAGAGTGGTAGCACTGATAGGGTCTCATCTATGAGTCAAATAGAACTATTTGACATTTAAACTGTGTGCAAACAAATAAATCATGTTAAATTGAATAGTTAGAAATAGAACTGTTTGATCATTTAACTGTATCAACAAAATATATTTACAAATCATATACATGTAAAAACAGGATTTGGCATTATAAAACCAATAATGGTTGATATGCTAAACCAAACTAAAATCCAAAGAAACAATACAAAAAATGTGAATATAAATATACAATTAATGCAATTCCCTAACTTTTCGGCATAAAATAATCCTAGATAGGTTGACATGCCATTAAAATCAATCTATCAAAACCATCTACTCTGCTCCAAGTAACATGACAGATTGTATTGGCTTACAGGGTACCAGCATCAAAGCATAATCACTCATCTGTCTTATCTTTGCTCCTTTGATCTTTTTAAACATCTGATTGATGCTGAATGTGTGAAAAGTCCACTTTGATGATTTAACCACCAAATTTTGCAATTTTTGATTTTTAAAAAATTGTTATTAACATTTGATTGAAGATTAATAATTAAGTTTATTAGCGGCCCTTGAAGCTAGAGATGTAAGATAAATATGTAGCATTATCTTTTATACTAACAATTACTATTCAAAATGTTAATTGCCAAAAGAGATTATAAAATAACCAAAGCACAATCCAAGTATACCTCTTACCCAGTAATGGGTACTTCAACTAATATTAAATGATAATGGTCTCACTCATTGCACTTCTCCATTCTATTATCCTAATTCTATTGGGGGTGTCCTCGTGGTGTAATGGTTAAAGCGATGGACTGTGGAATTGTAGTGAGTTTGAACTTCAGTCGTGCTATTACATTCAATTTTGGACAATATCCTTGGGAAAGGTATGAACCCCCTTATCCTCCCAGCTATGGGTTAAATAGTACCACTACTGTTCAAACCTAATTCTATTGTGATTGAAAAACTATGTCACTCAGTATAAAAAAAAACAATGACCAAAGTGAAGCATTTTGCAAAGT
Organism: Sepioteuthis lessoniana; assembly: GCA_963585895.1. Classification (NCBI taxonomy): domain Eukaryota; kingdom Metazoa; phylum Mollusca; class Cephalopoda; order Myopsida; family Loliginidae; genus Sepioteuthis; species Sepioteuthis lessoniana. The sequence continues at coordinate 27,585 of CAUZXS010006496.1, forward strand.
CGAATTATATTTGTCACTGCCAGATATTTAGACACTAAGAGTTCTGTTTAATAAAATTAAACAGAATTATAACACATGACATTTTTTTCTCTCAGAATTCTACTGGCTTGATTTATCCAATTTTTTTTTTTCTAAATTCTTTAAGAATTCTACTGGCTTGATTTATCCAATTTGAATTTAGCATCAGTACAATGTTTTGTTTTTTTCTTTTGATTTATTTCAGGTTCGGACAAAAGATTGTAAATTTGACAGTATCAGCCATTTAGTAAACTACCACAAAGACAATCATTTCCCCATTCTGACACAAGGCACTGAACTGCATCTTCTTCAGCCTGTTGTATGCACAAAATGACATCAAGAATGTCAAGACAGCCATGATGGCAATGCAATTGGACTGTGGTCCCTGTAAACCACTGATTACCTCCCCTTGTCTTCTCTTCCAACAGATTTAACACCTACTCACCACAACACACATATACATCATTATGTTACAAAAACAAAATAAAAAAACCAAAAAAAAAAAAAAACCAAACTCTGACCCACCTAAAAAAACAAAACAAAAAAAATAAAAACGGGTTAGTTACTTCCAATGAAAAGATCAAAAAAAATTTATGTTATTTATGCTCAAGTTTTTTTTTTTTTTTTAATTCTTTGTCTTTTTTCAGTGGAATTTTAAGTTTTTAAAAAAAAAAAAAAAATCTTAGAATTGTTTTTAAAGAAATTTTAAAAGAAAAGAAACCAAGAGAAAAAGAATATTTAAAAGAAAAAAATTGTTCATTCTGTTTTGTTTTGTTTGTATATTTAAAAAAAAAAAAATGAAGAAAATATTCATTTGTAATCTGATTTTAATAATGGCTGTCTGAGATTTTTATGATAGGTGGTGATGGTAGTGTTTCCTATATTCTTATGAAAAGGACATTCAAAAAGTCCTTTATCAAAAAATTCAAAAGAAAAATTATTTTTAAATAATTTTTAGAGGACATTCCCCTACTATTTCTGCTCAATTGGTCACACTTTTCTTTTTTTTTTTGTTTTAATTATTATTGCTTATAATTTCCTGTCCTTTCCTCCTCCCTCCTCCTCCTTTTTCCTTTTTTTTTTTTTTTTCCTTTTCTTCATCTTCTGACTTCATGTCATGCTTCTCTTCTGATTTGCTCCTTTTTTTCCCCCCCTTTTTTATTGTTTCAGTGCTTCTCACTTCACTGATTTATTTCACTTAATTTGTAAGAAAAAATAAAAACAGTATTCATGCATAAGAATTAAAAGGTAATGAATAACAGTTTTATAAGCTTTATTGATTCTTTACCTGTGGTTTTCTGAATCAAGATAAAAACAGTCACTGGAATTTTTTTTTTTTTTCCACCAAAAGTGTTTACTTACATCTCACTTAAATCAAAAATATATTTCTCTACAAAGCTTAACCCTAACAGGTCACTATTAATTAATTGTGACTTTTTTTTCCTGTGACTTGGGTTTTCTTTGCTTCCTAAAGTGGGTATTGCAGAAACCTCTGGGTATGATTTTGGAATCACCTAGTTACTTGACATATCTCACACTGCTGGAACGGATTAGTCTGGTTGATATGTTAGTGAACATTTTCTGTTGCCATTTTTAATCTTTTTCTATGGAAAAGGGGAAAAAAAAACAAAAAAAACAGCTTTTTTTTCCCCTTTCTCATGGATGACAAAGTGTATGGAATGGATCAATTGAAATGTGTTAATAACATCAAGAATATAAAGTTTTGATTGTCTAAACAATTTCTGGATTATTTTACTTGTTCCAAAAACATTAGAAATTTTTCTTTTTTATCAAGTTGCCTTCAAATCCATCTTTATTCTCTTCATTTTTTCTTCTATGAAAACTTTACTTAATTTATTAAAAATGTTAAACCGTGGACTGAATTTAACAACTGCTGTGATATTGATATTGCTTGGTGTCATTCTCACTGCACATAGAGCTTAAAAATTTGATATCTAAATTAAAAACCAACATACCAATCTTTTATATTAAGTCACAAATAAAAAGTAAGATTATATTCCAAGTGCAAGTTTTTAAATACACAAAACATATAGTAACATGGAGGGGTGGGGAAGCTTGCAATTTTAGATTTGTGAAGTACTGCATTATTTTAATTGACCAAATATTTTTTCACCCCCCCCCACTCAACAATTTTTCTTTTCTTTTTCTCACACCCTTCTTTATGCATCAGCTTTCTTTATATTTTCTTTTAACCCTTTCACTATTGTGTGGTGTGACTTGAGTTGAATTTCTAAAGCAATTCTGTGTTTGACTAGAGTCAAATTCCTAGTGCCGTGCCATGTGCAAATATAAATGCATTTCAAACTATATTCTGTTTGGTGGTTCATATTTTCCCACCTGCTGACCAGGGAATTTATTGATTTTGTTCAGAAAAAGTTCTTTTTGTTGTTCTTACACCAATTCATTATATTTTCATTGATTATCATAACATTTATGGTGATTTAAAAAGCTTTACAGTAATGTTTTTTTGAAAAAAAAAAAAGTTTTTTTTCCTGAAAAATTCAGCAGCAAAAAGTTGGGGTTTTTTTTTTACCTTTTTTGTGTCTTTTTTTCTTTTTATTTTATTTAATGTCATTAAACTCCAGTTTTTCATGTTACTATCATCATTCCCTCCTTTTCATTGAAAAAAAAAAAAATCCATACCTATTTTTATCTTAGTGCAATTTTTATACTTGCATATGAATTTCATTTCTATTTTTCCTTTTTGATTCTCTTATACATGTTAGAGTCCCAATTATGAGTCAGAATTATTGATATTAAGATAGAAATACTTGAAATCACATAACTTTGCCTTCAAATTATCATTAAATAGAAATAATTACTTGAAAACATAATTGTTTACTCATGATTAGTTACCAGAAACTATATCTTCTTTGTCCTGTAACCTGGTTTGGTCATGAGGGCACTATTCATACAGTTTGTGGTTGAGCCCATCCCTATCCAGGTCTACAACTGGTTTGAATTGATGAAATATAGAATTATTTGATTCTTCTTCCTAAAAATTCAAGAACCCTAATTATTTCCTAATATTTTATATTAACAAAATTACAATTTCCAATTTCTCTTTGTTACAAGCTGAAATTTTTTAGTTTTTTATTTACTATCTCAACAATACAAAAAGTTTCTCTAGTTATTAAATGAGATTTTGAAAAGCACGAAACTTAAAATAACAAATATTATCGAAAAAGTGTGTACTTATAAATATATACAATGAATTTTAGTTGTCAATATAAAAAGGTTTTAAGTTTTATGTTAAAATATGGATTATCATTGTAACAGTCATTAAGGGGATTTTGAGGAAGAAGGAGATTAGGAGTTAAATCAGTGTTTCATGTAACAATGTGAGAAATTTAGAAAATGCCAAGATAAATAATTACAGTATATTAATGATTTTGAATGGTGGTTGTATTCATTAATTTTCTAAGACGGGTCTGTGTTTGCTCCAGGTCTGAACAAGATTGTATGGAAGTCTGGGATTTATCTATAGGCAGAGCTAGGATCAATACAGCTTGGTGCCAGAACAAATTTGAATATAGTGTCAGACTGCCTTAAAGATTCTGGTTCTTGGTATTAGATTCAGAATTATTCTCTTAGACTGGTTGCCAACAAAGTCTAGATAGCCCAGCTTGAGTTAGGAAAAGTGATTGATTCAAGCCTTTACTAAATGAATACGAACAGCCTTGATAAGAATTTGAATTCTGCTTGCCAAATCCATTTTTTGTGGGGACAGCCATTATGTTGTCTTTACAGTCTGGATATTATTGATCTAACAAAATTATTTCACTGAAAATTAAGTGGTTACTTGGTGAGGCATATTTCTTTTCTAATTAACATGACAGATTTTACTTGGTTGAATGGTACCAGTATCAAGAAATGAGCCTTGATCTAACCTCTTCCTATCTATCTATGTTTATCATGATATACATGGAGTTAAAAATACCAGGTTAAAGTCTGGCACACTTATTTCATCTCCTGCATAGATTGGTTATAGTTTTTTTTAGCTATGATTGTCTGAGCTGGATTATTTAGGAGAAGGGGAAGCCTGAGATCTATTGACATATCAGTAGGTTGATCAAGAAGTGTGGGTATTTCTATATGATCTCTAACCACTATAAACAAATCAACTGTGTAGACTCACTCCTGTTAAAGTTGATGGCAGTGTCCATCATATATAGTGATTTTGAATTCTATCTTAGAATGCAAACACCAATGTTCAGTGGTCTTAAAGGAAACTTTAAATGTAGACAAAAATACTAAAAAAACTTATGTATATTTCAAACATTTCGAGCTTATCTGTTTTAGATTTTGATTCGACAAAAAGTTAATGACTAGGATCAACTTTCAAATATTCGCTATTCTTCTATAATGTTTGATATTACTTTCGTTCATTCTATCCTGAATTCAGATCTTTAATTTATTGGCTGGAGGGGATTTTAAAAAGTAAGTTTAATTTGGTATCTTTTCAACTATCAATTTCATTGTGGGGACCCATATATGCAAGTTTATTGGGGAGGTGAAGCGACTCTTGATTTTCATTATGACTCTGGCCACAAATGATAGAGGTGGAGAGATTTGACTTATTGCAAAATAAGTTTCAAGTTAGTTTTAAAAAAACCCCAAAAAACCAAACAATGTGTAAATCTTTAAAAGATTTATATTATTAAAAGCATTTGGTAGTTGTTATTTTACTAAATTAAAAAAAGAAAGCTTTAAAGTATGTTATTCAAATGAGCCAAATCTTTTGTGAAATCTCAGAAAAAGGAAAGATAGAGAAATCAGATTAAAACTACGAATAATAATTTTCTATGAAGAGAATCATAGACTGAAAAAAAATTACCTAAGGTTTAGTACAGTGCTTCTCAAATTATCAGATGTGGCGTACTGGCAGGATATTTTCCCAATGTGCCACATACTGGTACCATATTTGTGCCATATATTTATTTGATTTATAATGAAATTCCAAGTATTTCTATCTGTTATATTGTATCTATCACAGCATGTGAAAAAGAATGATATTAAACAATACAGAAAGATCTTATGCATTTTCAATCTTACATTACATGATATATTATGATAATGTGAAACTGGAAACTCACCATATACAGGTAGTCAATGATTTACTTACCACTATTCAAAGTAGTGCTGGTCTAGTAGATACTGTCCCTGTTTGTGATTTGACTATTTTTCTATGCTAATTTTTCAATGAATTGAGCAGAAAAGACAACCAGTCCAAATCTGAAATTAAAAACACTTAAAAAAAATTTTTTTTTAAATAATTTCTTGCCTTGTTACTTAACATACAAAATTATTTTGTTTTATTCTGCAATTTCATGAATTTTGAAAATATAAACAAAAAAAAAAACAAAAAAAAACCTTTTTGGTAATTTTTGTGCTTTTATTTTTACTATATTTTTTTCCTTTTGTTTTCTTAGCTTTAGATTTTTTTTTCTTTCTTTTATACTTAAAAACTAATAATTTCCTTTTTCTTTTTTCGGGATTTTTTACCTTTTTTTAAAAAATTTATTATATTTTTATTTCATTTTATTTTAATTTTTCCTGTTATTTTTTCCCCTTGTTTCTTTTTCTCATTCCATTTTGTTAAGTCATTTTTTTTATTTCAAAATTTAAAACAACAAAACAAAGTCTATTTTCATATCAGGTATAAATAATTCCATAACAAAAAAAAAAAAAAAAAAGCTGATTTTTTAAAAATGTTTTTTCTTTTTTTTTTTTCTTCCTATCATATTCTTTCATGATGTAAATTTGGGGTAAATGTTTTTCTCTTTAACCTATCCACACACCCCATACCCACCCTGGAAAAAAAAATTTTGAATAAGAAGCAAGAACACCAACCACTCACTACTACTTAAAATAAAAAAGTAAAAAAAAAACGACTGTGCAATGTTTTGTGATTTGTACATAAGAGAGGCTAATATGTATAGCAAAATGTTCTTGCAGACAAACAGAGGAGTAGAAAGCGATTTAACAATCTTGTAAATATCTTAATTCTAAAAGAAAGAAAAAAAAACATTAAAAAATAAAATACCCACCAAAATAAAAGCAATTCAATAAGTTAGATATATAGATTTAGCTGAGCATAAGCAGCCCACTGTTCCTGACTAGAATTGGAAGTGAGAGAAAGGGTTGTGTGTGTGTAGCATGTGTGTGTGTGTATGTATATATATATATATATATATATATATATATATATACACACACACATAAAAGACTGAAGAAAGTGAAATAAAGAAAAAAAAAAAAAATCATCAGTACTTGAAATTTAGCATTGTATTGAAATGCATATTATTATTTAAAAAAAAAAAAAAAAAAAAAATTACCTGTATTTTTAAATTCATTTGTTTGTGAGGCTTTGTCATTTGAACAGATATTGAATTTTAAAATTGCAATCCAATTTTTAAAAAAAATTAAAAATAAATAACTATATACATTTCAGATGAAAACTTGCACTTTTCTTTTTATAGAATCTTTTAATATTTAGTTATACAAATAATAATTATACAAGAATATACAAATATTCAAAATATATAAGAAATAATTTAGAATTTAAAAAGTATTAAAAAGTTGATTGAAAAAGTCTTTGCTACTTTTACTAAATGAACTATATTTACAAAAATTAACTTGCTGTTACATTATATCTTTGAATTTATATATACTCACACACAAATATATAACAGGGCAGAAGTGATAAGGAAGTCAATAGTATTGAATTCTCTATAGCTTTTGCCATGCTCTTTATATATTCTCATGGAACCTAAAATTCTAACATCCCAAATGTTTCGATTTACTCAAGATTAAACAGAAAATATAACTAAAATACAGTAAAAAAAATCATTACAAGCCATAATAAAGGGATGTTATCTACAGTATTCAGACCCCTTGCATATACTGTACCCAAGTCAAAACTGGCATTGTCCTACAGATTGTTTCAATTTCTTTTGTCATCAGTCTAAATATAATGTGTGTGTGTGTGAATTTAACATACAATTGATTAAGGACTCAGAAATGTAACTTACATGTTTTATCTTCATTTTGAAGATTTTTTTTTAGTATTATATATTTGTTCCTACAATATTTCAAAGAAGCATTTCATTGTTATGGTAGAGTCCAAGTATTGAATAAAATAAATAATTTGAAAAATGAACAAAAAAAAAACAAAAAACAAAAAAAAAAATTGCAGCCGTAGATGTAAAACTTGCTGTATAGGTATTTGTCATGTGATTGATGTGTCAGGACATTCGTTGTCGTCGTTGTTGTTAATGATAATTTCTGATCAAAGAACCTGACACGTGTGTCTGTGTCTTGCTTTTATTGGTGTAAGTAAAAAAAAAAAAAAAAAATAAAAATCCTCTTTGATTGTAAGATGTTCCTATATTTGAAATAAAACAAAATAAATTTATTTATTATTATACTAGCAATACCATAATCTAAGAGTTTTATTCCGAATCTTTGAGGTGTCCCTGTCAGATAGTGGCTAACATGCTGGACTTCATCATTGTAGTAAGCAAATTCCAAACTCCAGTCGCACTATTACATTCACTTTCAGATTAATATCTTGGAAAAGGTATGACCCTACCCCCTACAACCGAGCTATGAGTAAAATAGTATCACTACTGTTCTTATACAAGGGTAGCTTTTGCATTAAATAACCCACAAGGGTTGATATGCCATTTAACAAAGAAATCAAACCAAATCTTTATATGGACCCTAAGTTGAATGTTATTTCTTTTTCTTCTGTTTTTTATTATGCTACTTAATTTTCCTTGGTTTTTAAGAATTATCACAACCTTTGCCCCACGATAATTGCTACATTTTATACATTAAGTATAACTGGTATTATAGATCTAAGGTAGAATGATTTATTTTTTTTATTCTTGTAATACACCTTTCATCTTTATTCAAAATCTATTTAATTCGCAGGTGAGTTTTATAATGACTCAATATTGTGAATCTTGTCCTCACCTGTATTCCTTATTATGCTTAAAGAAAAAAAAAGAAAAAGCATTTCCTTGTGTCTGCAGTTACAGCACAAGTGTCACAGATATCTTTTTAAGATTTCAAGATTCTTTAAAAAAAAAAAAAAAAGTGAAGTAGAGCTCATACAATCGATTGAAGAAAAGAAAAAAAAATCTCTTCCCTATTTTATTTAAAAGCTATTTAATTCTCCTGTAATTATCCATTTATTTTTTCTAATATGAGAAAAACTTTTACACATATGCAAATAACTAAGACAATTAGCATTTACTAGTAATCTCCTTTAAGTATTACAGACAAAAATAAATTTACAAAAGATAGATTCAAGATGGAATTTAAAAAAATTTTCAATACACAATTTATAAGAATGATCTTGAGGTTTCCATTTTTTTCATATTTTAAACATCCACTTTTCTATTTCTTGTATTTCATTAGTTTTAGCAAATTAAAACAGCAAAAATCCTGTTGGTTGATTTTCCTTTGTATAATTCATACTAAATTTATAAAACATGAAATAGAACAGAATTAACTGATATTAAAAAAAAAATCCACTTTTTAGAATTTGCTATCTTAATGTTAAATGAAATAAAAAAAAAATCTTTCAGGACTTTTAACTATGATTGCTCAAGATAAAATTATAACTTTTTTTTATCCCTTTTCATCTGTAAACTTAATGTTACAGGTTGAGCATTATTTTATTTTACACTATAAGCCTGATATTTGGGGCTGAGCACAACTATATACAGTAAACTCTATATTACACCATATAGAAATAATAAAAGACAATGTAGCCACAATTCATAAAATTTCTTTCCATAGAAAAGATCAGATAGTTTTAAACAAAAATATTTGCATCTTGGAGCAAAGTTTGTGTTTTGTGCACAAATTGTTTTTGGTATATTTTGTAAGCTCAGGTACAGATTATTTCAGACAATGAGCCGAAGGATTCTTGCCAAATTTAGCAGCATGGAAGTTTATCTTTTTCCATTTCTCTATTACCATAAATACAAGTCAACATTTTAAGCTTGAAAAAAAATCTCTATAAAACTAAGGGTCGACTTATACTGCAGGGGTAAAATCCAAACCTTCCCCCAATAGTGTTATCATTCAATGAAAGAGAACTTATTACAATTGATATACCCCGCTTAACAATTTCAGCAGACTGCCACAAATATTTCCCCATTTAAATGTGTTCGCAAACAAGCTTAAAGATTAATATAAAATAATAAAACTGTAATATAAATTAAGTATCATATTAACATGATATTACATGCTGTTTCCAATACTGACAATAAACACTAAATGGAACGTCACTGGTTTGGGGTCAACCAATGAAGCAGATATCGGTCTAACCTAGAAATTTGAGCTAAAAATCTTCAAGTCAACTTACATGTTGCAATTTATGCGATATACTCTAGTCTTCTTTGAAGTGATATTTCGATTGTAACCAGTACTCTTCTGACAATAGGGACAACTGTCATTCATATTCTGCAGTTTGGGGAAGTTTTCTTCTAGACCTTGGATACTTTTCTATTTATGAAATTCTATCTGTGATCTATTGGTATTGCTAGATTTACTTTGTATTCTCAGAATTGTTCTTCTTTTACAGTAGTGATGTATTTGCTTTTTCTCTGATTATCAATAATTCTTATGTATTACATTATTTTTTTAAAAGATCTTTTAATTTATTATATTTCTTTGTCCACATTTTCATTGTTACTATTCCTTGGTCTTTCATTTCTAAGTAATAATTCTAGAATTACTTTTTTTTTTTTCTCTCATTTTAAAATTTTTATGATTGTTTTCTTTTTACTTTATTTCCTGATTTATTTTTTCCATCTTTAATTTCAACTTTCTCATATTTTCTTCCTTTTTAAAAAAAAAAAAAAAAAAAAAATCCTATCTGCTTTCTTTTTCCTTCTCCTTTTCAAACAAAGAAAAGAAAACGAGTAAAAAAAAAAAAAAAAAGAGAGAAAAAGAAATTCTTTTTACTTATTCATAATTTTTTTTTTTTTTTTTTTTTTTTTAATAATCACTTGTGTCATCTCTAAAGCTTTTTATTTAGATTTTTTTGAGTGATTTGCCTTATTTTTTCTTCTATTCATAATTATTAGCTTAACTCTTTCCTTTTTTTAAAAAAAGAAAATAAAAATTTCCAAATTGAAAATACAAAAAATGAAATGAACCGAAAGATGTGTACATTTCATTGTGAAATGAATTTATATGAATTTAAATATTTCATAACGTTTCAATTTGACTTGTGAGGTCATGATACAGAAAGATGCATCATCCCAAAATTAAAAAGTATATGAATATAAAACAAAAAGGAGCGGGGAGGGGGGAAATGAAGTGAAAGGGGAGAGGAGTAAAATTCCTTATTTTAACGTCCCAGTAAATCAAGGAACTGAATCAATGTTTCTATTTTACTCAAAGTGAACACAAAAATCCTGATGCTGGTTAATAAACCTCCCTCTAGAGTTGATAATATTCTGTTTCAATCAGTAGAACGCTAATACCGAAGATAATAGTTTAATATGTTGTGAACTCCAATCAAAATAACCAGTGTCATAATCCTTTTGCAGGCAGATAATTTGTTTAATCCCCTTGTAGAGTGGGTGAATTATTTTCAGAAAATTTGGAAAATGAGGGTATGTTTAAACAAATCAATTAAACAAACAACTAAAAAAAAAAACAAAAAAAAAAAACAAACAAAACCTGATAATTTGATCAGCAATCGTGTTATGAAACAATAGCATGAAAAATAAATCAATCACTTTTAATCATGATATTTTACAAGACAACTTTTTTCACAAAATTCAACACCACAGTGTGGCCTCTTAGCAATGTTTCTATACATTGACTTGGTCAATGAACAGCCAATAGGAAAATGCCTTACATTGAGCTACTGAAAATTAACAAAAATATCACTCTGCCTGCAAAAGGGTCAAAGTTTTTAACTTTGACAATGTTTTAAAAATGTCTCTCAACCCGAAAAATTAAACTAGAAAATAATGGTATTAAAAAAAAAAAAAAAAAAAAAAAATACCCAAAATATTGTAAGATGGCTGAAATCAAACTAAAATCCTGTAAGATTTTTTTTTTTTTTTTTTTTTAGATGTTTAGGTTGAAATAAACCAATGGTTTTGTGAATTTTTGTGATATATGTACATTTTCTAAGGAAAGAAGCCTTTTTGTTATATGCTATCCTTTCACTTCTTGTCTCTATTCAAAGAATTTCTGCTGCAAGATGGTGCTGCGCAATTTCTGTGTAGTTTTTTTTTTTCATTCTTTCTGTTTGTCTTTCAGTCAGTCAGTTTGTGTGTCTGTATCTGTCTGATTGAATTCATGCAGTGTTTGTATATGACATAAATGTCACTTGACAATGAATATTGTGACTTTTTTGTTGTTTTTTTAAATACAATTACTATTCTTTCACCTTTTTAAAACAAATGTATTTTTAAACATATCTTAAATAAAAGGTAAGTAATACTTTTTTTCAAAATCCAGTAAAAGTATTTAAATTAACCATTTTTGGTAAATTATGACAGCTAGTTGAATTTTGAAAGATTTTTTTTAACTACAAATTTTCTTTATCGACAGGAATAGAAATATGGTATAAAACATGGCATATTCTGCATCTCTAAGCTTGAAATTCTGTGAAAAAATATATTCTGACTTTTTTGAATTTGTAGCTGCTAAGTTCAACCTAAATTTAGCACTTGCTCAACTTTTTATCTGTTTGTACTGACTAAAACTGAGAATTTATATACTTTATATCGTTTTAAAAGACAAAACTTATACAGTATTTAAAGCGAACACATAGACAGGTTCTTAAAAAAATCTTGCAGAGAAAATAAACTCAAAATTATAAAGACACATTCTAGTTGATATTTCTCTGGAATTTGGTGAGGCAAGTGGCTAGAAAAAAATGTATATAAGTATTTTGTGATTTGCTTGAAGCAATGCGTAAATTATTTCATTTTATTGTATTAATTTAGAGGGCAATTGCAATGCGAAATAATTATGAGTCTAATTAATTTCAAAATAAAAACTTCATCATCAGAAACTTTTTTAAATGAACACGACGTAGGATGTTCAAATGTTTTTGGATGCTGTAAACATGGTGTCATGTGGGGTGTTTAAGTAGAATAGACATGACGCATGTTAACGTCATCCAGTGAAGAAACCACCACCATTTATGAGAAGTTCCAAAACATAAATAGACATATTCAGTTTAAGATAGGCACCCAGTGTTATCTGGTTGTTCTATCACTCCTAGATTTTAAAATCCAAATATCACCAACTGGTAAAATTTACACTAATTTCTATTGAAAACCCATTACTAAAAATCTCTTTGTGCATTTCAAATCGGCACTTCCACTCAGCGTCAAGACAAATTACATTAGAAATGAAATTAAACATATTCACAATAGATGCAGCGAAGAAAAAGACAAAAATTACACACACACCGCACACTTTATAAACACCCTTTGAAACAATGATTATCCAACATCAATCACACAACATTTAGATAAGAAATCACCAAAACTACGTAGACCCTCTTACACCTGTTTTCTGAAACTACCACAGTTCAGTGAAATTATGACCAAAGAAATATGCAGGGTTATTTACAAGGAAGGGCTAGATATACAACTGGCCCACTCTGGACATTCACTACACCAATATCTAACAAAGAAAAATTACAATACTATCACCAACTGCCCAATAAGAGATCTAAATAGATGCCAAAAATCTTACACTGTAAAGTGAGATTAAATCCACTGAGAGTGTTCTCAATTCCCATTGGAAAGTTGACATTGACAACTTAATCCTTTTACACAACGTAGTAGCGGGGCCAATAAGAATGTCGACCCTGCAAATTATTTTTTTGAATTAAGCGTGTGAGTAAATTGACAGCCAGAAGATAATGAAGACAAAGGCGAGATAACAGAAACAAATTATTTTGTTGAACAGTTACAATTTATGCTTGTATTGATGATTGGAATATTAGAAACAACTGGTGGAAGAGTCGTCGAAGGTGGAGAGAGTTGGGAGTCGTTGTCATTGGCATGGACAGCTGGATGATAGTCGTTGTTGAGAGAGAGACAGCTGGATGACTGATGTTCCAGTTGTACATTACTTTGGTTTAACTGGGTGTTTGATGCTAGTCCGTGCAGTGAGTCATTCACTGTCGGAAGAGTCAGCTAGTGGTCGTCGTCGGTAGAGACAGTTGGATGATCGATGTCCCAGTTGTGCAGTACTTTGGTTTAACCAAGGACATGTCGATGTGGTCTCAAGTGTTGACTCTAGTCCATACAGTGAGTCATATATGGACTAGATGCAATGCGGGAGCTGGTCTACAGTTGGTGCGGGCATCTTGGTCGCACAGGAGCGAACAAGTGTTGTGGCTAAGACTGACATGTCTTAGGGCTGCGAGGCTGAGAGAACGAGTGTTGTGGCTAAGACTGCTGAGCCTTAGCATTGTGGAACAGAGGAATGAGCGTACAAATGTTGTGTTTAAGACAGCTGAGTCTTAGCACTTGCGAAGCTGAGCGAACGAGTAGCATGGTTAAGATGGTCACGTCTTAGCACTGTGGAGGTAAGGATTGGGCGAGCAACTATTGTGGCTAAGACCGTCGTGCTTTAGCACTCCGAAGCCAAGTGAATGGAGGGGGGAAACCATGGCTAAGGCTATGGTGTTTTATCACTGTGAAACCGAGGAAATGGGCAAGCAAACATTGTGGCTAAGACTGTGGTGCCTTAGCGCTGCGCGAACGGGAACAAACCAAAATAGTTAAGACTAGTTGGTCTTATTATCTTCGTGTTTGCCTTCAGGCCGTCTGCTTCAACAAGTTCATGAGAACTGTCAGAAATAGTCCAACATTAAGGATGGCAACCTCTAATGGTCCTAAAAAGGACCTTTTCGCATATCTCCGAAGGTGTAAGGTGGCTGTGACTACTAGATGTAGGATTACACCTTAATAGCTTCGCTAACGTGCCAGGACTCAAAAGAATCATACCAACAGGTGAGCCCATTTGACTGCTGAAAGGGCTTGTCCATAAGTACAGCAAAAGTCATATCACACAACAGGGGCGTGTGGACAGAACGTTTATCTATAAAAATTATCAGTAGTAATACAATCCTTCCTAAGCCTGAAGTAGGCTTCTGAAGAAAATTCACTTTATTTTGATAGAGTGACTTTCAAAAGACTGACACTGTCAATGTTGAAAAAAGGTAGATTTTTTTCTTTTTTTGCTGGTACGGCAGGTCAGGACTACGATGATTTCATCATTTCCAGACGTAGTGTTTTTAAGTGATCTGGTTTGTTTATGTGCGACAGTAGTAATGTTTGGACGAGTTTCTGCTAACCTCGGTATTCCGTGAGGTGTCCCTTTAGCGAGTACAAAAGTTTGTACTGCCTCGTTGGTAAAGAAAGTTATGTGTGTGTGTGTGTGTGTGTGTACGTGTTTATGGAACAGCTATGGACCTCATTGTCTTCTATAACGAACTATCCTCCTTTGTTTGTAGCATCCTGAAACACACTGTTCTCATCATCAGGGAAGACATGAATGCTCAAATAGGTAAAAACGTAAACAACAAATTCAGCTTACACAACTTGTCAAACAGAAATGGGGAACATCTAACAGATTTCACGTGAGAGAATAGATTAACATGCCTTAATACTAAATTTCAGAAAAAAAAAAAAAGGGAAAACTATGGACCTACGCCTATGCAAATAATGCTAAAGATAAGAAATGGAATAATAGCGCATTGAATTGCAAGGCATATTCTTCTTCAGAAGGTGTGTCCTCTAATCACTGGATTGTCGCAGCAAAAAATATGACTGTGCCTATGAAAGAATGCAGCTCGAACAACCACAACCGTACACTAGGACAAGTCCCTGTTTAACAACAGGGATATTAGAGATAAATATATATGTTAACACTAAGAAACAAATTCAATGCACTCTCAGGAGATATCAGAAACACCTACTCCGAATGACGAATATGAGAATGCTCACTTAAAAACAGCAGCAGAATGCATACCAACTAAACAAAGAACTAAACCTAGAGTCCCATGGGAGACATTAGCGGTTAGAAAAAAGCGTGCTGACGTAAAAATCGCATCCCTATGCAATAGGAGGAACCCAACCAATATCAATGCTCAGAAACTTAAGGCACAAAATGAAATAACTAACGTATACCTAAAAGAACAAACAGAATACCTCCAAAATCAGATCACTAAGATTAGAGACTCGGTTGAAGATAGACAATCTAGGATAACATGGCAGACAGTAAATGAAGAGTACTGCAAGAGCTAAACTGAAAGCTGGCATGTTGTTTCCACAGGTGTACTCATTCTTCTTGAACAAATATACCTGTGGAAACAACATCTCGAGAATTTACTCGGACAACCTCCGAAAGATACGGATGAACCAACCAATCACAAAAATTATTAGTAATCAAGTAGACATAAAACTCAGCCAGTTTACGCAAGAAGAACTCGACTCAGTACTAAGAAAAATTAAAAAAAGGAAAGCTGCAGGGCTTGATGAAATACCCCCAGAAGAATGTAAGACAATGGAATTCGACAACATACTGCTCCGATACTGCAATGCTGTATATAACCAGAACACAATAGACAGATTGACAAAGGGCTGCATCCTTCTTTTCTCCAAGAAGGTTGACCTCAGAATAACCAAGAACTACCGAAGTATAACCCTTACATTCATAGCGACCAAGATCTACAATGCTCTGCTATGCAACCGCATAGAGCTTAAAATTGAGAAAATATTCAGGAAGAACCAAAATGGCTTTCGGAGAAATTGGTCCACAACATCACAAATTTTGACTATCCATCAAATTCTTGGTGTTGATGCAGAAAACCTCGAGACAACACTATTATTTGTAGACTTCTCCAAGGCATTTGACTCCATACCCAGAGGAAAGATGGAGAAAATAGTTCTACTTTGATATTGTAGCAGGTGTGCTGCAAGGAGATACATTAGCCCTATACCTGTTTATTATCTGCCTAGACTACATGCTGTGAACATCCATAGATTTAATGAAAGAAAACAGCTTAAAGCTGGCAAAGGAAAGAAGCAGAAGATACTCCGCACAAACTATTATGGATGCGGACTACGCCGATGACATAGTACTTCTGGCAAATACACCCACCCAAGCTGAAACCCTGCTACATAGTCTGGAATGGGTAGCAGGTGGTACAGGTCTCCATGTCAACGCAGACAAAACAGAATACATGCGCTTTAATCAAAGAGGCGACATTTCCACACTAAAAGATGGTCCTCTTAAACAAGTGGACAAGTTTACCTATCTAGGAAGCGGCATCTCATCAACTGAGAATGACATCAACATGTGACTAGCAAAGGCTTGGACAGCTATTGATAGGCTATCAGTCATATGGAAGTCAGACCTGACCGATAAAATAAAATGCAGTTTTTTCCAAGCAGCAGTCGTATCAATACTGCTATATAGATGCACCACGTGGACACTAACAAAGCATATGGAGAAAAAGCTTGACGGCATTTACACAAAAATACTGCGAGCTGTAATGAACAAATCCTGGAGGCGGCACCACACAAAACAACAGCTGTACGGCCATCTACCACTCATCACAAAAACTATCTAAGTTATACGAACCAGACACGTAGGGCACTGCTAATGAGAAGTAAGGACGAACTCATAAACAATGTACTCCCGCAGACCCCCTCACATGGACGAGCAAATGTTGGACAACCAGCTAGAACCTATCTACAACAGATCTGTGGGAGAGAGGGTCAGGGAAATCTGTGCTAGCAGCATGATAAAATGATCATGCTATAGTTTTCATATACAATATATACCTATAACTTTTAGCCAGAAAAATAACACATTTTATGCACCAATAATTAAAGTAAACACAAGTTTCAAAAATAATTAGTTCCATTTATATATAAGGTAAGAAAATGGTTTTTATATAAAGTTTTCTCCAATTTTTCCTCTTTTTATGGAATATAAATTTTATGAAAATTAAAATCTTATAAGATTGGATGGTTTGACCAATGAACATCAATTTTTTGAAAAAAAGATTAAAAACCAACAAAATTCATGCTTTTGTAGATAGGATAATCAAATTGTGTTGAATATAATTAGTGACACATGCAGAGAAATTTTATAAGTAAAAATAGGTTTGGTTTGGTTTGGTTTTATGGCATATCAACCTCTGTAGGTTATTTAACGCCAAATCCACTTTTATGTAAATAATCAGTTCTATTTCAAACAGTTCAGTTTAGCATGAGTACACAGTTTGTCAAAAACATTTCTATTTCAAACAATTCAGTTTATTCAAGTAGTTATATAACAATTCAGTTTAGTGTAAGTACAGTTTCAATGTTAAAAACAGTTCAATTTCAAATAATTCAGTTTAGCATAAGTACAGTTTAATTGTGAAAAACATTTCTATTTCAAGCTACTCAGTTTAATCAAGCAGTTCTAATTGATTTAATATATATATTTACCAACCCCTCCGCTTGGGCAGGATATGGCACAAGGTCAATTTTTTTTTTAAGCGGAGTTTAACAGGTTTGAATTCAGAGTTTTCCTTCTAGACTAATTGCCTCATCAAGGCTGAAGAAATCAGTCTGCCCTACTATTTACCCATAGCTGGAGGGAGAATAATTGGATTCATACCTTTCCTAAGGGTATCAGTGCTATGTGAAATGCAATCAGTCTCGTCCAGGATTTGAACTCATGTTGCTGTGTCCATTTCCTATGACTATAACCATTACAACACGGGCACCTCCACAAGTAAAAATAGAAAAACAGATTAAAAAAACCAAAACAATAAATCATGTTTAGAAAATAATGTCTAATTTTAGAATAAACCTTTATTCCTGAATCAATGAAAATATTGGGACGCTATATACAGGCTTAGCTCTGTGTGTGTGCTGGTGTGTATGGTTATAGGTCGCTTAACTTACCAACGTATATACAGAAGGTCAACCAAGGGACAGTCGGAAGAACAGGGTCAGTTGGTCACTAGGAGATAGAGAGATGCAGAAGTCAACCTGAGGACAGTGGAAAAGGTGGGAATCTGCTGTCTTAAGTGAGGGTGGAGACTGATGCAGTTTTGAACTGGGCAGCAGTTAGAAGACCCACACCAATCGAAGAAGACAAGAACTTTGTAGTCTATGAGAGAGAGAGAGAGAGAGAGAGATGTGCTGAGAAAATACAGACAGAAAAGATGGGTGGAGGACCAGAGACAGACATATGTAGATAGGCTGAGAAGTTATTTTATTTTTTTTTGACTTAAGGGATCTTGTTGCAAAGGGTCACACTTCTTTCCAAAAGCATTTATTAAACCTTTCTTGTTTTTGCCCCATTTTTTTCTTTGTGGAATCGTCCTGAGCATGCTTTTTAACTCAATTAGCAGAGAAAAGGGTCAGACGATCGTATGGAGGGAAATGTACGCCTCAGGCATATGTATCAGCGGATTCCAGCAAAAACTGGAATACATAGACCAAAGGATAAATGGAGCCACTGAACAATACAATGCAATTATCAAAAACAGCAGCAATATAAATTGCAGTTCTAGAATAATAAGAAACAAAAAGAATAATAATACAAATAAAAAAAGAAAGTTAATCTGGTTTAACCCCCCCACCCTTCTGTAAACTCTTTATTAATATAGGAACATTGGCATAATGGTTAGAGTGTTTGCCAACAGCCCTGGAGACTGGAGTTCAATCCCAGGTTGAGTCATACCAAACACAAAAAAAAAGGTACTTGATGCCTCCTTGCTTAACACTCAGCATTATAGGGTATGGATCAAGGATAAAGGGAGCAATCCAGGGAGAGAAGTAGCACCCTCCTGTACATCTTGGTGTAGTAGCTATCGAAAAGGGAGCCTTCAGGTCACCCTTGACTAGAGTTGCCAACTTTACTTTAACTTCATCAACTTAAAAAGATAAGCACTTCCGTAGAGACAACCCGTTAAGCAAAATCTTTTATAGAAACACTGTTAAAATGGGTTACTCTTGCACTAATAACATTTAAAAAATTACATTTAACAATAACGGAAAACTAAAAGAACCATCAAATATGGATAGTAAGAGAACAGAGTTTGTAGAAATAAAAGTCCGATGCTCGCCGGCAGTTCCTTCAATCTCGTATGCAGCTTCAAAGTAGCAGGAGGAAACGGATTTCAGGACTCTTTTTTTCAATTGTCACAGAGGGCAATCACAGACACACAAGTCACATCTCTCTCACTTTCCTCTTTCGCTCGCCGCGTCACCATGTTTGTCCAACCGTCAGCAAGAATGGTGACCACAAAGTTGCAGCTACTGCTGACCTTTCTGTTTTCATGCCTATCCAGGCTGGCCAAAATTTGCACAAGGGCAACTCTTGTCTCGCTGGAGACGAGACAGGCATTCTACAAATTGCGTCTCCAAGAACAGCCATGTTACTTTCCTAACAGTACTTTGCATGCAAAACATGTTTGTGTTCGCTTCGGACTCTGCAGTAAGCCATTTCTTTCATTACAGAGTAATTACATTGTAACTATAGAAACAGAGAAGAATGCTCTATCAGCAGAAGTTGCAATACCGAAAATATGGAATACCAAGCTAACATTTTCCACATGGAAAATAATAATGATTGAGAAAGTCTACATTCATATATCCATGGGGAATTGGAAGCAGATTATATAACCATTCGTATAACAATTTGCTGCCCAGGAATCAAACAGCCTTATCAAAGTGTTTCTGGAATTTAAAAGATCACAAATAAAGTGGAAGTTTATTAAAAAATCTTCAACGGCAATTAGCTTCAATAGTTGATGTAACTTAGAGGGTAGAGTGTTCGCCGAAGGTCCGAGAGACCGGGGTCCAATCCCAATCACATCATACCAAAGACTTTAAAAATGGTTCTTGATACCTCCTTGCTTAATACTTAGCAATATAAGGTATGTATTAAGGGTAAAGTGGAGCAATCCTGGGAAAGGAGTAGCGCCCTCTCCTACACCTTGGTGAGGTAGCTATTGAAAAGGGAGCCTTCTGGTTGCCCTCAACTACAGTCGCCAACTTTATTTGTTTATGCTAGGAGGAAAAACTAAATATAATTAAATACAAAGCCACTAGGCAGTTACTAAATAAAAGAAATGAACTAATATTCAAATGCTGACACAAAAATAGGATTAAACTGATATTAGTGTTGAATAGAAATGTGAAAAATAGTAAAAGGAAGTTCATAATGTCAAAATAGGTGAATGTGAGTCAACAGATTAACCTTTTAAGTGGAAATTGGTAGAAATAAAGTAACAATACATAAATATTAATAACAATTTATACTAATAATAGTAATACAATAAGTAAGCAAAGTTGTCTCCCTTTAGTCGAGGGTGACCCGAAGGCTCCCTTTTTGATAGCTACTACACCAAGATGTAGGGGAGAGCGCTACTCCATTCCCTGGATTGCTCCACTTTACCCTTACCTTCTAATGTTGAGTGTTAAGCAAGGTGGCATCAAGTACCATTTTTTGAGTCTTGGATATGACTTGACCTGGAATTTAACCCCAGTCTCCCGGACAATTGGCGAAAACTATTCATTAGGCCAATGGCCTGGTTAGAGCAAAAATAATGAAAATTAAATTAGCTCTTCAATAAAAATAATAAAAACATTTCTAAGCCACGATTTATTAAGTGTTACAATAAGTTTTAATGCAGATAAAAGAATCAGAAATATTTTGAGAGAAAGACTGGAAATATTAAAATAGCGATACACAAACTAAAGATAGGATAAAGTCATCTAATGAAGGACGGATAAATAACCCTCTGAGTAACCTTATAATGAAGGAATTGGCAGAAATTAGTAACACAGGAATTCATGATATCCCAAAATAAGATATAAATAATAAAAAACAAATAAATAGAATCTTTCTGAGTTAAAAAAAAAAAAAAAAGTTGAAAAGAAAGATGACAGAACCCAAGGATAATAGAAAAAAAAAAAAAAGATAAATTGAAATACAATACCAAAATTAAGATCTAAAACATGGGAATGGCTACCAGCTTTGGCCCGGCTCTAAGTGTTAGAGGTTAGTGTTTTGGCCCTTTTAGGCTTTTTTTTTCAAAAATATAAATGACCGATAGGGAGGAGTGGCGAGAGAGGGTCAGGGATATCCGTGCTACCAGCACGATATGATGATGATGATGATGATGATGATAAATGACCAATGTTTTATGGATCTCCTTACATTATAAGAATAACCATTTGAAGAGGCAAGTCTATTGCTTGTTAAAATAAATTCATAATGATGCAATGGTTGTCTGTTGAGTTGTTTAAATTTGCCATTCGAGTAATGCAAAACGAAGTTTGCTAAAGAAATTGAGCAATCCGGCATCCGCTAGCACAAAATGTAAATAAACAAAATTTGATACATATGCGTTAATTCCTGAGCTGACATTGAGTCGCAGGCTTGGGCTAGGGGTATGTCATCAGCCTGATGTAAAGTTAGGCAGGTTTCAATTCAGGCTTGGAGTGTCTCACATGTCTAGCCACATTAAAAAGTTATGATATAACGAAACAGTCTGTGGATGACACGTGGTGCATTCAATATGTTTCCAGACTTTTTGTACAGGCATTTAAAACTGTCGTAGACTCTTGAAAATTCAGTATGTTATTGCTATACATCTTATGAGATGACTCAATCTTTATGATTTCAGGTTCAAATGAACAGCTACAGCAACAATTGGAATATACACTACTAAAGCCTGATTGTTACAGCTGGTGAATTTCAAAAATGCTATCTGGATGTGAGGACACTTTAGAAGAATGATATGCAATAAAATTCTGTTTTAAACTCGGAAAAAATGCCACAGAAACATATGGAATGCTTCAGACTGCTTTTTGACCATCTTGCATGAATCAAGCATCATTTTTTGCGTGGTGGCATAAGAGATTTAAGGAAGGCAGGGAATCTGTGAGGGATGATGAGAGGTGTGGGAAGAGTAAGGAGGTCAATACACCAGAGTTGATTGGCCAAAGGGTTAGGGTTACTATGTTGAGGTTTGATGGGAGTTCAGCAAGAGATTCCGCTGGAAGAGGCCAGCACTCTTCAAATTGGGTCAGTGGCATTTCCACAAGGACAATGCACCAGTCCACAACTCCATCCTTGTCACAGACTATTTGACCAAGATAGGCATCAAGATAGTTCCTCACTGTCCCTATAGTCCAGACCTTGCTCCCTGTGACTTTTGGTTATTCTCTACGCTCACAGGCTGTCGTTAAAAGACAATTGAGGAGATGAAAGAGGCTGTGACGAAGGTCATTGACACGCTCACACAAGAGGACTTCCATGGGGCCTTGAAGAAGTTGTTGGAACGGTACAAGTGCATTGCAGCCGGAGGAGGGTACTTTGAAGGGGACTAGAGTTTCATGTGAGTACTATCAATAAAAGTGCCCATATGAAAAAAGTCTGGAAACTTATTTAATGATCCTCATTATTTATATATATATATATATATATATATATATATGGAGAAAATTGAAAAACAAAATAATCCAAAAGTGATGAATTTATTACAAAGGAAAGTCGACATTAAAACGTTTCGGTTTGCATGAACCTTCATCAGGACTTTAAGATAGTGAAACTAGGGTTGATGGAACAAAGAAGGATGTTTCACTATTTTAAAGTCCTGATGAAGGACCGAAACGTTTTAATGTCGACTTTCCTTTGTAATAAATTCATCACTTTTGGATTATTTTGTTTTTCAATTTTCTCCATACAGTCGGATTCTTTTCCATTATTTACTTTATACATACACACGTTATATTCCTATATGTACGATGAAATATATGGGTAGAGTCCAAAGTTTACATATTACTTCTTTTTTGATTTTGAATATTCAGTATTCCATATCGTGACGCTGATTTTGTATGGATATCAAATGTTAAATTATTACCGATGAATGACTAACTTGTTTAAAAAAAAAAAAAAAAAAAAAAAAAAATTAGGATTCAAGGGAAGTTACTCTAACCATCCTATCCAGTTTTATTTAATGTCAAATGGCTTATCAAGGGGAGGCAACTATAGTTGACTTCACCACAGGGGTGCATATTACTTTGAGACCATTTCATGGAGTAAACGTCAAACTGAAAAATCTCAGAACTTTGGGTAAATGTGGAAAGTCTTTACCGCCAAATTTCAACGAAGATCAGAATGTAAAAATATTGTAAAACTTTTGTTTTTATCCATCAAGAATTTAAAGCTTTTTCCCATCAGAGAGAGTGAATGTTTAAGAGTCAAGCCTGGCTTTTTTTAACAGAACTAAGAGCTGACAAAAATATCAAGAGGTAAATGATGAGTCATGAACATAAATGATTTCCACACAAAATGGAAATATTTTTGCTATCCTTACAATTATTAAATCCAACTGCTTCCCCCAGGAAAGAGAGAGAGAGAGAGAGAGAGAGAGAGAGAGAGAGAGAGAGAGCAAGAGAGAAAAAGAAAGAAAACATCAATTTAAAAATTCAAATCAAATCTACAAGCATTAATTGGATGAGTATTCTTATGATTATAAACCAATCAGAATACAGTTTGAATTTAACTGAAATGTTATTAAAATAATACCCTTGCCTGTTATTTATAAAATGTTTTAGCATCCTTAAAAACAAGCACATTGCACCACCAGTAATACTATAGATTGCATAAGCATCACGTATAATTTTACACCTAGTAAAATATGTAATGATTAAGTAAAACAATTTTACCTTATTCATCTTTTTTTAGTAATATGTAATGATTAAGTAAAACAATTACCTTATTCATCTTTTTTTAGTAATATGTAATGATTAAGTAAAACAATTTTACCTTATTCATCTTTTTTTAGTAATATGTAATGATTAAGTAAAACAATTTTACCTTATTCATCTTTTTTTAGTAATATGTAATGATTAAGTAAAACAATTTTACCTTATTCATCTTTTTTTAGTAATATGTAATGATTAAGTAAAACAATTACCTTATTCATCTTTTTTTAGTAATATGTAATGATTAAGTAAAACAATTTTACCTTATTCATCTTTTTTTACCAACTCTACACCTGAATAAGATCACTGGAATATTTGACAAAATAAAACAATAATGGCATGAGATTATGTTTAAGTTAGTGCAATGGTTTTAAGTTAAAAAAAAAAAAAAAAAGAAAGAAAGAAAGAATTAAGACTAATCGATGTCTGATCCTGATTCAAGATTTCCACTGTTAACAGACACATCATCCGATTGCTTTGGAATAGGAACTAACCAATAGAATAAGAGAAAATAAAATTTAACTCCAGCAACAACTTAGATTAAGAGGAATATATCTAAAAGGACTGATAGCTTGAAGAGTCAGAAAAGAAAGCACAGGCTGAAGAAAAGAACTTATCTGACTACTAAACCCTATGAAGAAAACAGTGCCACCAAAAGAAAGACAAAATATTCGAGGGAGTAATTTTATTTACTTCATATACAAGTACTTGTACCCATAAAGAATTGTTACAGAAAGTCGCTTCCAACAACAAAATAATTACTAAAAAAAAGGACTCTCTCTCTCTCTCTCTCTCTCTACCATAAAAGAAAAAAAAAAATCACTCGTTTCTTTCCAGTATTTTTGTGTTCCTGTTATTTCTTGTTGGTCTAAGTTCTTTCGTCCATTTCATTCCCAAGGCCACGTTACTACTATTCACTTCACACAAACAACAATACCATTTTTTTAAAGCTTTTAAGATTGTCAATTATTGAAGATGTCCTCCATATTTCAATCAGTTTAGGTTTTGAAGAGAGAGAGAGAGAGAAGAAAACAAATGGAAAAGAGTATATTTCCCTAATTAACCAAGATATGTAGATTACTTAACTATTAAACTTTCCCATGTTACATAACTTCATGTTCAAATTAAAATTCACAATAGTTTATGTTCATAGAACTACTAAAGAGTCTTTTCATAGGAAAATTTTCTTTCTGATTTATCAGCTCTGTATGGAAATAAGCAGAATAATTTTGGAATTTTTTCTTTGAGAAAAATTAAGTTTAAGAGTAAAAGAGTTCTAAAATAGGACTTTAATCAAGTGTTCATATAAATCGAGGCAGCCAGAATTTCAGCAGGGAATTTCTCACTTCTACATTACTTACTACTAATAAAAAGTTGCAATTTTATGTATAAAATTATTATTCTTTTAAATATATTTCGAATTATCTATAGAATGGTTTAACATGTTATTTAACAACTGTACATTTTTAGCTATTTTTCAAGCCAGAAGCCTCAGGGTGAAAGGTCATCAAAGGCTCAAGGTTTAAAGAGGTAAGCTAAAAATAAAATATTAGATAGATTTTTTGTGTCATTCACTTGAATTAAAAACATATATATATATATATATATATATATATATAAAATTTCATGAATTTTTATCATATTACTACTTCATTTCACTTCTGTTATCGTCAGTACGACAGTAAAAAGATTTCTACAAATGCAACCTTCACTAAATTTTGAAACTTAAAATCTTATCATTTTTATGCAATTGACAATTGGTGCTAAAACCTGGATTTATTCACTTGGTTATCTCCCTTGTAAATCATCGCATGACCTTGGTTATTTGAATTTAACTTTTTATTGATGTGAGAAATAGTATCATTTAGAAGAAGAAGCAAATAATCTTGGCTGAATGTATTTTAAAACCTTTTCAGGGATGAGTAACAATTCTTGAAAGATCTGAAATCAGGTCAAATATGGCAGAGGTTTAATTGCACATTGATGAACAGATTTAGTGAATTAGAAAAAAAATTATCCAGCTTCATTTCTCCTTTACAAAAATTCTATTTTTTTTTTGCTCTTGAACTAATGCGATAAAATATATAAGTGAACACTGTATATATCTCATAAAATTATTAACAAAATACACAGCAAGTTTCAACATTTCAACATAAAGTACAATAAATCAAGTAATTATTTTAACGGATCATAAATGGTTTTAAAGTATAATGATTACAGTTACAGGAAATGGACACAGCAGATCAAGTTCAAATCCTAGACAAGGCTGTTTGCATTTCACAAATACTCTTGGGGAAAAAGTATGAATCCGACTATTCTATCTCCAATTATGGGTAAATAGTAGGGCAGACTGGGCTCTTAAATCTTGCTATGGCAATTGATCTAAAAGAAAAACTCAGAATTTGAATTTGTTAAACCCCGCTCAAAAATTGACCATCTTGTTTGTGCCAAGGGATTAGTAAATACATTTATGGTTTTTAGCCCCCCCCCTCTCTCCAATATCCAACTGTCATAATCTACATTTTTACTTCTGGATTTAATTTAGTAAAGTTATATAGTCAATTTATTGGCCTAGGGGTTAGAGTGTTCGCCAATGGCCCGGGAGACCTGGGTTCAATCCCAGATCGAGTCATACCAAAGACTCAAAAAATGGTACTTGATGCCTCCTTGCTTAACACTCAGCATTATAAGGTACGGATCAAGGGTAAAGTAGAGCAATCCAGGGAAGGAGTAGCGCCCTCCCCTACACATTGGTGTAGTAGCTATTGAAAAGGGAGCCTTTGGGTTACCCTCGACTATGGTCGCCAACTTTACTTTACTTTACTTAATCTTAATATTTATCTTCTTAACCTTTGCAGCTTAAAGCAACCAAAATTAAGATATTTATGTAAGATTATATATCATTTTTATTTTATGAATACATGTTATCTAAGAGTTATAAAAAGTTTAAATCTTTTCTTGTTGCAAAATATGTGAACATTTTTATAAATGAACGTTACATTTAAACCAGATATTAAGAAGAGATAGCCAATGGAGAGAAAGGAAAATAAAACTAACCTCCAAATTTTGTCTCATAACTTTTGTATTTGATCAAGAAAAAATGTACATGGATATATAGAAACAATAAGAAACTGTGACAGTGAACGAGAGTCAAATGGAGATTCCAGTAGAAAGAGGGCAGGACTTTGTATGGCGTGTAGAGCAGAGTAATAAGAAGACTTTAAATTTGATGCCAGCAAAAATCGAGAAAATTTAGAATATTAGTGAGCGGAATATGTAGAGACTAGGCCTACATTGTATGCAAATTTTTGTTGCATAAAAGTAGGTTTGAAGACAAACACGATAGACTGACAATAGTGTAATTGTTATCGTCGAAGGAAATGAACACGGCGACACGAGTTCAAATCCTGGACGAGACTGATTGCATTTCACATAGCACTAATACCCTTGGGAAAGGTATGAATCCAATTATTCTCCCTCCAGCTATGGGTAAATAGTAGGACAGACTAGGTTCTTCAGCCTTGGTTAGGCAACTAGTCTAGGAGAAGGAAAACTCTGAATTCAAACCTGTTAAACTCCGCTTAAAAATTGACCTTGTGTCATATCCTGCCCGGGTGGAGGGGTAGGTAAATAGGATAGACTGACAACAGTGAGTAAGCGATTAATGGGAGAGAAGAAGAGAGAAAGAACGGACTGGACAAACGAGAAGCAAAGTTGGGAGTTAAGATACTCAGCCCGTAAAACGGCAAACTAGTATTACCGACCCCCCACCCCTCAGAAACGAACATTTTTTTTCAAAGGCACAAACTGAGTACAATCCTCATGATCTGAGATAAATATGCAAAAATGTTTGGTTTTGTAATGATTGAAATTAACATTTGAATGGCCAAATGGAGAAAATAAAATCTGGTTAATTATATCTAGTTGATTGGCAAGGCAGTCAACTCATACGACGAAGAAGAACAAAGAGAAACATCATTTAAGCAACAGACAAATAGGACAAATGGGCACTGAATAAAGAAGCCAATTTGATACAAGGCAGCCAGAAGTATGAGGCAGCCAGTGAGACTCAAACTTACAATGGTCTCTGCAAGGCTGGATTGAATAGGACTGAATAAAGGGTTTGGTTCAAAGTCATCAACTACAATAGATGTTAAGGTTGGAAGGTAAAATGGCTGAAACATTGCTATATTAACAAATATGAAAATGTAAAATGTTTATATAAATCTGTTATTCTTTAATAAACTAGTAAATTTTTTAAAAATCAAATTGGGGGTCCTCGTGGTGTAATTGTTAAAGCGATGGACTGTGGAATCGTAGTAAGCGAGTTTGTACTCCAGTTGCGCTTTTACGTTCACTTTCAGGCAAATACCCTTGGGAAAGGTATGAACCCCCTTATCCTCCCAGCTATGGGTTAAATAGTACCACTACTGTTCTTCTATGAGAGTAGCTTTGACATTAAATAACCTACAAAGGTTGATATGCCATTAAACAAAGAAACCAAACCAGAACTTTAATAAAAGGAAAACAAAAAGATGTCTATATTTTGGGATTCGGTCATAATTTCCGTTTTTATTTTTTAAAAGCAAGTGGTAACAACAAATTTCAAGCGTTTTAAATGCGACCAAAAATTACCTAAAATGCCTTCATCAGTTATTAGTCAGTAGCAAAAGAGTGTGTATCATAATTTAATCTCTGACCTCATGCCTCTAAAAAATGGAGGAACTGAAAGGGAATATTCAACATACCGTTTTGTAGGAGTTGAATAACAATAACATTAGAGAAAAAGCTTAAAAAAAAAAAAAAAATTGTGTTTATGGCCAACGTTTCATTTTTGATTGTCAAGTCTGAAATTGGTTTTCAAAGTTTTGTTCTGGCATTATATCAATGAGTGATGAACTCAGACATGGATGCTCATTAGACCTCCAAGTTGCTTTAAGAGAATTGGTGAAATGCAAACTTCAAAAAAGTACTTGAGAATTAGCATTTGGTCTCAACACAACCCAACCCACAATCTGCTACAAGTTGAAAAAGATAAAAGTGAGTAAGTTTGGTGTTAGGGTTCCTCATACTCTTAGTTTAGTTGGTTGGGTTTTATGGCATATCAACCTTTGTAGGTTATTTAACGCCAAATCCATTTTCATGCATATACTCAGCTCTATTTCAAACAATTCAGTTTAGCATAAATACACAGTTTAATTGTCAAAAGTTCTAATTCAGCTAATTTGGTTTAGTTTATGTACAGATTTTGTTTACAGTTAAATGTCAAAACAGTTCTATATTAAGCAATTCAATTTAGTGTATGTACAGTTTCAATGTCAAAAACAGTTCCATTTCAAACAATTTAGTCTAGCATCAGCGTGCTGTTTAAATGTAAGTACAGTTTAATTGACTAACCTGAATAGATTAAATAGAAATGTTTTGACTAAATTTCTATTTAAAACAATTTAGTTTAGCATTAGTATACAGTTACTTTGATTTAACCCACAGATAGAGACCTATCAGGTGCTATCATTCCGGTTTGGTTTGGTGGGTTTTATCTCATACTCTTGGAAGAATAGGGAAGATCACATATCCATAGTGACAAGTATTCTTTCAAGTCAGAGAAATGCCCCCCCCCCAAAAAAAAAAGTCTTTACTGACAATTGCAATGGATTGACAAGGATGAATCTCTGCAGTTGACCTCAAAGGTCAAACTTCATTGAATAAAAGTTTGACTAGGATCACCATGGTATTATTCATTTTGAATTTTTAAATTGCGATCAAACACTCAATGCAGATTTAATACTCTCAACAGATGCAATCCGTACAAGATAAATTTTCTAAAAAAACATCCCACGATTTTCCATGATAATGCCAGGCCACATTAAGCAATAATCACACAGGGAAAATATTGGATTTAGGCTTGTCATCAATCAAATTCACCAGACCTTATACCAAGTAATTTTCAACTTTTGTATTCTCTACAAAATGCTCTGAATGACAATAAGATTTCTCAAGATCATAAGAAAAAAATTTATGGAAAATTTGTTGAGCTCAAAACCAGCCGAATTTTACTTGAGAGGAATCAACAAGCTATTTAATAAATGGCAAGAAGGGATTCAAAATAATGGCGAATATACTATTGACTGAATTTAATTCCTAGTTAAATTATTCATGACTCAACTCACACACATATAGAGATTCATTTTACGGAAAACTTATTTTAATTAATATAGAATAAAATAGTGCAATGTTTTAATAAGGGAAAATGAAAAAAAGTGTATATATATATATATATATATCTTTTTATTGTCCCTTATAAAAAAAACTAATCCATTTTATTTAATATCAAAACAAAAATAATAAATTATCTGCCTGAATTTTTGAGATGAGGCTTAATGTATATTATTTTGGTTGTGATTTTTTGAACTATTGTCCACATCTTTATTCTGGGAAGTTGAAACAATGTTTCAGCCGCTGTATCCTCCATTCTCAGGTGCCCTGTGTTTAAAAATATCAATAATAACTGATACCATTGGATTTTACGTTTCAAATTCATTGTGCTTCTCAGGATCCCTCTCAGATTGATAGGTGTAAAAAACAATGATATTATTATTTGAATAAGATCTTCATAGTTCTTGAACACCTTGTTTGATCAACAGTTAAACTTTAAAAATGATCTCCCCAGGTTGAATCATTTCTATGTCTAGATAAACAAGTGACACCTGAGGAAGGCTGGAGGATACAGCAGCCGAAATGTTGTTTCAACTCACCACAATAAGCAAAAAAAAAAAAAAAAAAAAAAAAAAAAAAGAGAAAAGATTTCTTATGAAACTGTAGAGCTGTGAGGGTGTAAACAGGGTCTACCCAAGCAAAACCAAAGACAAGTCGATTGATCCTTAGTTTTTATTTTACTGCAATGAATACTTGAGTCTCAGAGCCATATCTAGGTCATCAGGTCATGAAGCTGGAGAAGAATCAAAATTATTACATATGTAAACAGAACTAAAACAAAATGTTAAAAAGGTCACATTGATGTGAAAATTATGTTTATATGATTAAGGGTAACGGAATTATTCCAAAGACTGAAAAGAAATTTGTGATACAATTATGTAACGTGCTCTGTCTAACCTCCACCTCTGCTGGTTAGAATGCCATCTCTGAATAAGCAAGGGATTTTTGTGAGGGAAGAAAAAGAAAAAAGAAAAAAAAAGAAAAGGAAAACAACTGCTGCAAAGATCCACAACACATTGAGAAACCTCCTGAACTCAGACATTGTGCCTGCCCTGCATACCCAGTATTTAATATACTTTCAACTATTAAAGGAATCTCAGCACCAGTTAGTACGAAATCAGCAGCAAAAATGATTCAGGTTTCATGTATATAATTCTCTATCCTTTTTGTCTAATTTTTGGTTTTCACGAAACAAACCACAGAACTAACTAATAATCTGCCTTAAGTTCTTCACTTTCCTTTAAAAGGACTCTTTAAATTGTACAGCCATTGAATGACAGCCAATAAATTGCCAGTTTACTACACTCTTGGGATTGAAACATTGTCGAACAGAAGAACGAGAGATTTTGCAAACACCAAATAGTTGCACATCTATCCACTTTAAAGACATGCTATCAGAGATCTGATGAGTATCTGGAGTTACCTCATGGATGAGGAAAAGTAGGGTTAGGCATAGTGGGATACATTTTTGTTTTGGTGGCATATCAACCATCTAGGGTTATTTAATGCCAAAGCCATCCTTATAGAAGAACAGTAGTGATACTATATAACCTGTAACAAGTGGATAAGGGAGTTCATTCCTTTTCTAAAGGCATGAGCCCAAAAATGAATTGAATAGTTCAACTGGAGTTTGAACCTGCTTCCTATGGTGTCACAGTGCAGCATGTTAGCCACTACTCTGCAGGGACTCCCCGTGCCAGAGAGTCTTTTTGATAAAGATGTGGTACTTTCACATTATTGTCATACAAAAAAAAAGCCCCTTTTAATAACAGATGGAACATATGAGATTTAATCATATTTACCCAACCCCTCCGCTCGGGCAGGATATGACACAAGGTCAATTTTTTAAGCGGAGTTTAACAGGTTTGAATTCAGAGTTTTCCTTCTCCTAGACTAGTTGCTTCACCAAGGCTGAAGAACCTAGTCTGCCCTACTCTTTACTCATAGCTGGAGGGAGAATAATTGGATTCATACCTTTCCCAATGGTATTAGTGCTATGTGAAATGCAATTAGTCTCATCTGGGATTTGAACTCGTGTCGCAGTGTCCATTTCCTACAACGGTAACCATTGCACCATGGGCACCTCCATATGAGATTTAATGGTTGTTAAATAAATTTTAGGAACAAAATTAGTCTATATTGTGGCAGGCAACCTGCAAGAGTCCCAAAGACAATGGCTACTTGCCAACAACTGTAGTGACAATGAGTGAGTATAATGAGGGAGGGGGCTAAATGTGTACACACAGGCAAGGCTTAAAATAACTTTGATCGTTCAAGTCTTAGACTATTCTGACCCTCTTCTTACAGAGTTAGAATTCTCATTTCATCTGTGCTATGTATCATCAAAAGACAAGAATATAATAAAAAGAGACATTGCATCAGTTTCAGCCTCGGATATGTACTGGATATGTCCAAAAGGTAATGGAATTTAACTATGTCTTCTTGGTTGTAGTATGGAATACAAGTCAAGTTAAACAAATGTGCATATCCAGGTATGAAAAGGAAAAGCAAAAAATATACATGCTTCTTTCAACCAGTGGTGACTCGAGGTCATTAATGTTACTCAAGCTCATATTTTTAACATAATTTGGTCTGGTTTCTTTGTTTAGTGATGTATCAACCTTCATGGTTGGTTGGTTGTTTGGGTTTTATGGCATTTCAACCTTTGTAGGTTATTTAATGCCAAAAACACTTCTATTTCTAACTATTCATTTTATTCAAATAGTTTTAATTCAGCTAATTCAGTTTAGTATAAGTACAGATTTGTTTACACAGTTAAATGTCAAAACAGTTCTATATTAAACAATACAGTTTAGTGTAAATACAGTTTCAACGTCAAAATCAGTTCCATTTCAAACAATTCAGTTTAGCATAAGCACATAGAAATGTTTTTTGACAATTAAACTGTATGCTTATGCTGAACTGAATTGTTTGAATTAGAACTGTTTGACTAAACTGAATAGCTTGAAATAGAAATGTTTTTTGACAATTAAACTACTTCAAGCTAAACAGTTTAGTCAAACAGTTCTAATTCAAACAATTCAGTTTAGCATAAGTATGCAGTTAGTTCTATTTAATCCATAGATAGGGCCCTATCAGCAATGGCAATGAAGGAGTGCTCTGCATTCCCCAAAACTCCAGCATTACTGGAATCTCACCATCAGATTGTTTAGTGTCATATCCAGGACACTCATTGTGAGGATGTCTTACTCCTCTGCAGAGATGCAGTCGGTGTATTCTACAGTCCCAGCTGACTGGGCAACAACCTTCATGGATTATTTAATGCCAAAAGTTATCCTTATAGAAAAACAGTAGTGGTACTATTTAACTCATAGCTTGGGGGGATAAGGAGGTTCATGCCTTTCCCAAGAGTATTAGACCAAAAGCAAACATAATAGCATGGCTGGAGCTTGAACACTTGTTGGATATTGACTTGAAGATCTTTGATATGCTACATAAATTGCTTGGGAAATGCACCTGTTACCTAAAGTAAATAGGATGCAGATCCTCTGGAAGAAATTATGTGGGGTGGCATGCGAGAAGGAAGTTGGACACTGGGAACAAAATAACAAGAAATACACCTGTTTCCTGAAGTAAACAAGACGCAGGTGCCCTGGAAGAAATGCCACATAAATTGCATGGATGGGATGCAAAAAGGAAGCATGATCACATGCATGCAGTGGGATGGAGGAGATGTGACCACACGAATTTGCATGAGCATTCAGAATATTATATAACCCAGAACATTTTCAATCCAAGAACGAAGAAAAAAAAAAAAAAAACTCAGACGTTTCACAGAAGAACCATACTGTCACTTCAGTGTGTGTGTGTACAAACTTAGTCATCTTTGACCGTCTCTCACTCTACCCATACGTACATTTCTGGTAATAAAAAGGAAAAGAAAAGAAGCAAATTATATTTTTATATATCAGCATTGTTGTTTTTCTCTACTATTCAACACACTTACCACAACGTTGCATTCAAGCACATTAGTGCAACTTTCTTCAAGAGTATTAGTCCGAAAGTGGTTGTCATGAAATAAAAATGTGTCTATAAGTTATAAACTGTTAAATGAATGAAAAGATACCAGGAGTTAAACCAGCTTGATTGACAAATGATGACTCCCAAGACTAATTTGAGATCTTAGCTGTGATTGGATAATCTCAGATGACCAAAGAGTTCTAGAAGATTAGACATCATGGATAAGCTAATCATAATATTGAGAACTGCTTACAGAAAACGGTTGATTTCTGTAGAAGTCACTGCTCTAACGTGCAGAATAAACAAGAATAACTTACCGACTCAGTGGTCCCAGCTAGCATCCAGCTGGCAGACAAAAGTAGAATGGGCAGTGACTCAGTATTGAACCCGTAACACTTGAGTATTTATCATACATCCCACCAACATACGAATCTGGCACAAGGCCGTTTTTAATTTGGGTCCGGTCGCAGGGCTGAAGCCCACACGCGTCCGGCATGGCCAAAAATACCTTTGGCCCCGTCTGCATTCCCCTTATTATAAGTAATGAGGCCTGGGTGTACCCGTGACACCTGAAACATGACTGAAGCAAGCCCATGTATATATACACTAGCATGCCCACTCACTGAGCCAGCAACTAATCACTGTCCAGGGAATGGACTTGTCCATATAATCTCACTTCAACTAGTAGTTCATGACACATGTGAGCACTGACTCATTGCTATTGAGCCTTACAATAGAATTCCAACAATTTCCTCAGGTTCATCATTCTCTAGAAAAAGGCCACAAAGATAAAATAGTTGTCATAAAATAAAAATGTCTATAAAAATGGTATTTGCTTTGTTGTTATGTCAGTAAAGAAGAACTAAAACAGTTAGGGTAGGGGTTAGAGTGTTCGCTAATGGTCCGGGAGACCTGGGTTCAATCCCAGGTCGAGTCATACCAAAGACTCAAAAAAATGGTACTTGATGCCTCCTTGCTTAACACTCAGCATTATAAGGTACGGATCAAGGGTAAAGTAGAGCAATCTAGGGAAAGGATTAGCACCCTCCCCTACACATTGGTGTAGTAGCTATCGAAAAGGGAGCTTTCGGGTTACCCTCGACTATGGTCGCCAACTTTACTTTACTTACTTACTTAGAACAACAAACAAGACCACAAGAGATGTGATACGAGGTGATAACAAGAAAGATGGTGGCTGATGATGGAAAACAGGAACAAATGAAAGCCAAGCACATTAATGAAGAGAGAAGTAAAAGTAAGAGTAAAAGGCTAATAAATGAAGGCTTTCAGCAAAAGTTGTAAAATTAAAGTTATCAAAATAATTGCTCTTAAACATTGATCTTGTGGTTAGGCTCTGATTGCTTGTATACAGATGCTAATACATTCCTTTTTACTCATATCTATCAAATTTTCATCATATGTGTGAAAGCCCGTGCGATACCATGCCCTCATCAGCCACCAACCAAGGGTGATAACAGTTTTGGTAGCTCAAGGCAGTACTGCCACCCATTAATACATTCCTTTTTACTCAAATCTATTAATATACATTAAGTAATCTATAAATGTCTACCTACAAAGTATTGGATAAGCTTAATAAAAAAAAAAAAAAAAAAAAAAAAAAAAAAAAAAAAAAATTATATTACCACGAATATCAATAAAACTATACTTTAGACACACATAGGAAGTGATTATTTTCCATGATTGATATATCAAAGTTCCCTTAATTGTAGCAAAAAGCCAATTTTCTACCCCCCCCCCTAAAAAAACCCCAAACAAACCGAGAAACACCAAAAAATAAGAAATGTCTCAAATTTTTCTTTCCCTTGATTTGATACCCTAATTTTTAATTAGTTCTTTGCTAATTGTGAGAAAGCAGTTGTTTGGTTTGGGATCTTTATTTAATAGCATATCAAATTTAAGCAATATATTATAATGCAGAAGATTAAACATTTTAATAGCATATTTACTACCCCTTATCATGCATATACTGTCTCCAGGGGTCAAAAACTGGTTGTTGCAATTTTATTTTCCATCAGTGCACATATCAGCCTCTAGATGTGTTCCTAGATTCCAAATACGCAAATGCTTGTCCGATTCCTAATAAGAAATGCCCATAATGTTAAAACTCACAAAATACATTCCAAGCGACAGAGAATATAACCAAGTAAATGAAATGGGCAAAAGAAGGTAGCTATTTAAACGAGTAGATTTATTGGTTCTGAAAAAGGCAGATCAAATACCTTCAGGTTATTTAAATGTTTTATAAACTTAAAATGATTCAATATTTATTAGAAGTTGGTCATGGTAAACATCAAATGTAGATTATTATTGACAAGAGAATATCATTGATTCAGATGAAATCCTACTAAAGTCTCTTTTAAAGAATCAAAAGAACAATCCCTCAGAAAGAGTAACTCGCCTTTCTGAGCTGGTAATGTTGCACTAGAAGTTATAATGTCAGTTTGATATGTTGTGAAATACACAAATGGTAAAGCTAATACATTTGGTTTATGTATGGCTTACTCTTAGAACCTTGGGCCTCCCCACAACAATCGCACTTCTCAAAACTGGGCCCTTGGCTAGAAAAACAGCCGAAATTGTAAAATGTATTTTGTTATTTAACCACTAAATAATAGGTTACATTTTATAGACAGCTTACAATATAAAAAAAAAATAACATAAAATTGTAACGATTTATTGGCAATAGCGATGTAGAAGTAGGGATTTCATGGCCAAATTTCTGTTTGCTTTGTTTTATGTACTTCCAGTTAGCGGCACAAATACCTGCCGCTCGGGTTTAAATAGTTAAGATATCAAAAGCAGAATATAATATTTATACAAACAGGTGTGAATATCATCTCACTCACTGGAACCATAACTTGATTTTGGTCCAAGTGAGACTATTCATATAATGCATCTTGGACAGGTATATTTATCAGCACCTCCTTCCAGGCAGGATTTGACATAGGTCTTTAGGGGAGGAAGAGGTCAGGCGTGAGCCAAAACTCATGCCCTGTTGGACTATGCTAGTCATAGGATCAATAGATGCAAGTCTCCTGGCATGTATGTGAGGTGACCTTGCTGGTCATAGATTTATCTGACCCAGAGGTCCAGTGTAATGTGAATATATGATCGTTAGGGATACCCTACTTGGTATGTATGCCAGGCGGCCCAGCTGTAACCAGGAACATTAGGAGCAAGCTCTTGATGCAAGTAAGCGAGTCTTAGACAGGAATCGACAGGCAGAGCCAAATTGGTTCAGGTACGAAACTTTTACTTACCTTTTTGAGTTTAAGGTTTTTTGACATGAGGAAAGAGAGACAATTACTTCAACAAACACGCGGCACATTTTATAAACCCCAACTGGTCTCGCTGAGGCGAGACCGAAAATCAGCTTGCTTCGTCCAAGCCTAAATCTCAACTAACTTTTTTTTCAAATTCCAAAATCCTCAGCGCTTCCGGGCATGACGTCATTCATGTCCCCAGGCCCATTTCCTATCTGGGGTTTTTATTGTGACACCTGATTGTCACATCCACCCCGCACGCGTGAACACCTGCACTCAGTGTGTGCACCTAACTAATCCATGCACTAAGCAGAAAAGTTCTTAGCCTAACTAAACCGAAAGGCAAGATATATAAAAAAAATTTAAAAATCCCTCCGCAATTATATTACATTCTCCTAGAAGAACAGTAGCGGTACTATTTAACCCATAGCTGGGAGGATAAGTGGTTCATACCTTTCCCAAGGGTATTTGCCCGAAAGTGAATGTAATAGCGTGACTGGAGTACGAACTCGCGTACTACGATTCTGCAGTCCATTGCTTTAACCATTACACAAGGACACTCCCTTACAGTCAAGCAGGTTAAACACTATACCACTGGACTCCCCTCTTCAAGGAGATGTAAAATAATTACACAAGAGCTATCAGTCAGGGAAAAGAAAGCTTATAATTGTTACCATAATTGTGTATAATACCTCCCCACAAGTTTTAAGCCTAAAAGTTATGGGCGTGTATTATGCATGCAAATTTGATGTTCACCACCTCCTCCACCAACTATTTGTGGAGCCATCTTCAGGACAGCATGACCTAAAGTTATATTTATGGTCCAAACTGACCAATGAGTAACAAACAATTACATAATGCAACAGAAATAACCAATGAAATTGCTTGTTTTTAAATTGTTTCTTCTGTTGTGACCTTTTTTTTTGCTAAAAATTTGTTAGGTTTTTTGTGTACCCTAAATATTGTGTCCATTTTGTATTTCAAAACATTAAATAAACTATATAAAATTCTTATCTTTAGTTAAAACCAACTAGATAAAAAGTTGAACATGTTAAACAGTCTAAATTTAGCTGCAACAAATTCCCAGACGTTCATGTGTATTATACACGAGAAATGATTTTTTTTTTCCAGAATTTCTGAGCTGAAAGTTCAGGGTAAATCTTACACATGACTGATGACGGTATATGTAGAAAACAAGTTATGGAAAAAAAACTAATTTTTTCATGGAAAACAAAAAAAACCCCAAAAAACAACAACAACAACAACAAAAAAAAAACAAACAAAAAAAACAAAAAAAAACAAAACAACAACACAAGTTTCATAAGACAATATCAAAATAAAATTGGAAAATTATTTCAGGTGGATTTATCTTTTATCCACAATTACCATTTGTAAACATTTACTGCAAATTTTTTATTCAAAATTTACTAAGACATTGTTAATGTCAAAATAACTAAAATCTCACCCTGTGTAGATGATCACTTCAGCCAATAAATATAAAGCCAAAACCCCATACATTTTTTAAATCTTTTTAATTAAGAGAAAATAAAAATCAAATTAATGTAACAGTTTTGAATTTTCCATATGTTGTTGTAAGAAGGTAAAACGAGAATACCTTTACATCAGAAATATGGCACAGAAAAAGTAAAGAGATGTCAATGTGTGATGGGAACTGCTTTGAAACATCATCCAGTTTTAAAATTGGAGTAAGAATCGGTAAATTAGCATATTTTTGTAAGAAAATAAAATTTGCTTTGATCTGCTTTGAAAATGACCATTTATTTGGGAATTTTTTTAAAAATCCCTTTTTTGTATTGTATATAAATTGAACACCTGCCTTCGGGTCACTTCACTAATTTGCAATTTAAAACTTTTTCTCAAAAATGAAAATAAGCCAGTTAAAGTTGCAAACAACACAAATCAAAATTTGATAAAATTATATTTTCAAACAAAATATATTTTGCTAAAACAATTTGTTTTTAAATAAGACAAGTGAACTTTTTGATTATGCATGTCAAATACCGAATTGATGTCATGATATATTTACCTAACCCAAATATCACGAACAGGATTCGACACAAGTTCAATTTTAAAGATTAATCATAATGTTTTTCTTTTAGTTTGTTGGCTATTTAAAAAAAAATTTTTTTTGGTAAATTTTTACCTATTGGATTTTAGTGAAAACTAAAAATCAAATTCTACTTTTTGGGTGAAAACCTGCAAACAGCCTGAAACAATTTTGGAAAAAAAAAAAAAAAAAAAAAAAAAATATTTTTAGAAATTTGGGGAGAGGGGGCACTTTGTTATATAAATTTAATGTAAAATGATCACCCACTTCCGGACCAGCAAGCATTACTGATGACCAGAGATAGCTGTAAAGGGACATGTAACTAAATTCTATTTTTCTATTTTATGTAGGGAAATCAGAGGGTGGAGGTGTTAACTAAGCTTTTTTGGAGTGGGGATTTTTTTTTCACAATAGAATAAAAAAATAGTTTGTAAAAAAAAAAAAAAAAAAAAGGGAGATGGGGGTATTGTTTTCAGTGATGAAAAACTTAAAATAAAAAAGTGTCCACACTTCAGCAGAAAAAAAAGAAAAGAAAATAAGACATACTGTGTGGTGGTGGTGCACTAACTTTTCTTATGGGCCCAGCTTCAGAGGATGTCTTTTAAAGTAAAATAATTTTTTAGAGTTTATTCACGCCATTCTTGATCCATTTTTTCCAGATGTTTCTCTGATAAGGAAATTGCATCATTTCCTATAGGGTCAATATGTCTAGTAACCATAGCTAGGCCTATAAGAAAGGAAATTCCAGAGTTGCAACCCATAAGATATTTGGATTTAGCTGAATCAAGATATCTTGTCAACTGTGTACCTTCAATTATTACAGTTGTATTGTCCAGTTTTTTTTGAAAAGGATGAGAAAAGTATGGAATTTCTGTATTCCTATTGTGTCTTATCCATGACTGTCACCTGCCCCCATTGTGAATCCTTATATACTTATAGAAGAGACCAGAAAACGTTGCATTGTTGAAAAAGGATTAGTGTGCCAAAGTCCAAGAAAACAACATGCAGCTTTAGCATTTCGGATTTTAAAGGCTCTTTTTGCATAATACCAATATTCTGCCTAGGAAAATTGTTATTTGTGAACCACTACCTCGGTCGTATCTAACCACAGGGTTATGTTGGAATGCTAAAAATATTTCTTCAAAAACATTGGTAAACTGGCAGTCATTTTGCTCAGAAGCGACAGATACATGGTTTAATAACCAGGACAATTGGTGATGAAGGAGTTGAAGTAGACAGCGACGAAATATTTATTCTGTGTCATAAGTTTAATGGCAGGGGGGGGTGTCATGTACTAAAACAATTGTGGTTGTTTGGTGAAATTGAGAGGTTAAGTAAACAAAGGTTTATTGTTGCCTTAAAGAGTCCCACGGCTGAGGAATGTAAAGTTAAGTTGGCGACCATAGTCGAGGGTGACCCAAAGGCTCCCTTTTCGATAGCTACTACACCAAAGTGTAGGGAAGGGTGTTACTCCTTTTCCAGGATTTCTCCACTTTACCTTTGATCCATACCTTATAATGCTGAGTGTTAAGCAAGGAGGCATCAAGTACCATTTTTAAAGTCTTTGGTTCGACTTGACCCGGGATTGAACCCAGGTCTCCCGAGCCATTGGCGATCACTAACAATTATGCAAATGTCCAGTTGACATAGGAATGTACATAAAACCAAGTCCAATAATATACAGTGATGCTTGGTTGGCGTACAAAAGCATCAGTTTGTTTGGTTTATGCTACAAACATTTTGTCATCAAACACTCAGAAAATTTTGTGACTTCTGAAGAAATCCAAATCCAGACAATAGAGATTTTGGTGCCATCTCAAAGAATGGATTAAGCGACCAGGTATGATGTCCAAATATGTGCACCAGTACCTGGCAAGATATTTGTTTGTTTTCTTCAGTTTAGGATAAAACAACTCTGGTGCATCAATTTTTTTTTATCTAAGCAGCAAGATTGCACCCCCTTTAACAGACCACAAGAGTAAGATTGTAGAAACTACAGTGTGACCCGGATACGAGATAGATGTTCTCTGGTCCCAAAATTAGATCCTGTGCAAATATATATAAAAGAGACTTTCGGTCCCGGCAACTCTCTTATATCCGGGTTACACTAATTCTTTTTTAGAAGACGATGAAGAAGAACCTGAGAAAAAGAAAAAAAGTGATAGGATAAAAAGGATTATTTCATTAAAAAAAAGAAATTCCTATAAGTTATGCTCGTGTCCCCCACCACACAGTATGTCTTATTTTCTTTTTTTTTCCTGCTGAAACGTGGGCGCTTAACCCCCCCCCAAAAAAAAAACAAAAAACAAATTTACCACACTATTTTCATTTTATTGTAGGGGGAAAAAAAGGCCCAAAATATTGTTTCCACACCCCACTTATTATTTAGTGAAAAAACAAAACAAAAAACAAACAAAAACAACCCCATCCCAAATAAGCTTAGTTAACACCTTCACCCTCTCCGTCTGATTTCCGTACAAAAGGGGAAAATTTTGGTTACATGTCACTTTACTGCTATCTCTGGTCGTTACTAATGCTTGCTGGTCCGGAAATGGGTGATTATTTTACGTTAAATTTATATAACAAAATGATTCCCCCATCCTAAAATTGTTTTGTTTTTTATTAAAAATTTTTCTTTGCTGATATTTTTTCAGGCTGTTTTCATATATTTGCAAAAAAAAAAAAAAAAAAAAAAAAAAAAAAAAAAACAATTTGATTTTTAGTTTCCGCTAAAATCCGATGGGTTAAAGGGTAAAATTTTAACCAAATTTCTTATTTTTTTAAAATTAAATCTGGCTGGCTCGGCGAGTTAACTTGCAAAACCATTTTTTAAAAAAGAATTCCATATTAAGATTATTTTTCTCAATTAGCCATTTTATAAAACAGTTCTTGGTACACATTAAAGTCACTTTAAATATTTTTCGCTTCCTCTATTTCCAATGAAGAAGCAACATTGTCTTCTTTGACCAATTCTAAAAGTAAAAGATATAAGCAGATTTCCTTATTTTCTGTGACTCAATCATCAACTTTAACAGATTTTGTTGGCGGTTCTTGTTCTTTTAGCAATTGACATTTGTCCTCGTTTTTCAAATCCTGATTTTTTCTTTTTCCTTTGGGTTGAAATTTTTTCTTTACTTGTTGCTCTTTCCTTTCAAGGTAATCAGACATATTGTCAATTTTACTTTTTGGTAATGAACTAATCAAACTGTCAACTTTCACAGACGGCTCGAAAAAGGCCCAATCGGAATTTACTGTTTTTAAGAACTCTTCCAATTTCGAATGCTTTTGAAGGTATTCCTGTGAGACTTCAGATATTTTAGGACCAACGAAAGAGTTCTTGTCTGGAGTACTGCAATCAAAGAGCGATACTGTACTGTCTTGCACAGGTGAGAGTACCAGTAAGTGAGAATTTGTCAGGAAGTGAATGTCCCATGGCTCCGCGGGTAACTGCCGCTGGTCACACAGTTTTACTTCAAAACACTGCAGGTCACTCACTTCTATTTTGTACAACTGAAGAATCATTGATTGGTCGAATGAAACCGCTAGAGTTTTACTGCATGGATCAAAGGCCATGCATTTAACAGCAGCTATATTGGTAACATTGTTATTAATGATATTACTGGTAGAAGAATTTGCGTTAGACTCTTTTTCTTCTTTATTTTCCTGCAATTGAATAACACCGTGTTTTAAACTATGAAGATTTTTACCTTCCAGGTTCCAGAACTTGAGAGTTCCATCTCCACCCCCAGATATAATAACCTTGACCTCAGGTACATACACCAAACGAGTAAGGAAATCCGTATGTCCCAGGCAATAACAATGGATATTATATGTATTAGGAAAAAGCGACACACGTACCTTTTCATCTCTGTCGCAGGTGACCAAATAACGGTCGTTGTCAACAAGGGCCATGTCCAGTAACACGGATAAGTGACCCATCATCAGTTGACCAGGTTCGGTAGGTTTTATCACAGAGAATCTGTATACGTCGCCAGACTTGTCTCCAAGTATGACATTCTTTTCATCGTGAGTGAACAAGACACACGAACTACGCCGGATAATACTCCTGGATGTCAACAGAGTCC
The DNA here is from genome assembly GCA_963585895.1 of Sepioteuthis lessoniana. Lineage (NCBI taxonomy): Eukaryota > Metazoa > Mollusca > Cephalopoda > Myopsida > Loliginidae > Sepioteuthis > Sepioteuthis lessoniana. The sequence goes on from CAUZXS010006496.1 coordinate 71,053, forward strand.
AAGATGTGGCCTCATCGCTATTTGACTTCTGGTATAAGTGTAGCCGTTTGCGGTCATCAGATACAGCAATAAGTTTACCGCTATCCGAGAAAGCGGCTGATAAAGTCTTATTGGGACCTAAATCCACATTTGCCCAAGAACCCTTTTTTTGAGATTGGTCGTTTTTCTTATTTTCCTCTCCCTGTTTAGAATTCTTATTATCACCGGCTTTTTTCGTTGGAGAGTTTTCAGTTGAATTTACAGCACTGTTATTCTGACTGTCTTTAGCATCGTTAGGACTTTCAGGAAGATTCAAAATATAATTTGTACCTTTGCGGACATCATGCACTTTGATTTGGTTTCCACTTATAAGCGCTATGAGATCTCCACGTGCTTTTACGGTGGCCATATTTGCGGATATGACGTCACAGGACCCCTTCTATCGTTGAGCAAGACACTTATAGCAACGAAAATCAAAAACAAAGAAAACAAAAAAAGCCAATAAATTATATAAAACTTAACGGATCAAAATTTTTTTTTTTTGACATGATTTTTCATTAAAAAAAAGACAAAAATTTTGAAATCTTAAAAAAATTTTTATGATTTAGAAACAGCATGCTAAATCATTAAAATTGTCTTTTTCACAAAATCATAATCTTATTAAAAGTAGAATGAAAACTACATTTTTTTACGAAATACTTGTATTCCGATTCATTGCATTGATGATTTAATGGAAAAAAAATCACTATAAGACAGATAATGCATTTTTTTTTTTCAGCCAATATTTCCTTAAAAATAAGATATTCAAATTAAAGTGTTAGAAGGGAAGAAACTTTGAAAACGAGTAACTATAAGTTACCTCCCTTAAAAACACTGCCGACCCACAACTTTATAAATCATTAAAATAATTATATGAAATATGTTCGTTTTATATTTAATAGGGGAATCTAAAATATATAGGAATTTCTCTATTTTTTAAAAAAATAAAGAAAATAAAAATTTCAAGAACTAGAACCTCGCTAAAACCCTAATAAATTATAGAACTCAAAACGAAATTAACCGTTTCTGCTACTAGAGGGCGCTGCTAATAAAAGGCGGTCAAGTTAAATCCGGAAAGCAGGTAAATAAATTTTTAGAAGTTTATTTATTATAAGAAGCCGATATTTTGTTTTTCATAATAGTACGATGTTTATAAGTATAATTAATGTCTTAATTTTATTGTTTGGTATTTGTGGGAGATTTTCATCAGGCCTTTTTTATTTTTTTCGTTCGTTGTTGTTTTTTTTTTCAGTTAAAAAAAATTACTTTTTTTTCTTTATTGCCAGTTAAGATAATTATTTTCATTATAATTAAAATGTGGAAAATATTTGTTTTATAATTGATTATCTCAATTGAGTTAAATAACTTTATTTAAGTTAACGAATTTTTAAGTAAACAAACAAACAACAAACAAACAAAAGTACGAACTGTATTAAAATTCACAATTAAAAATAATTAGTTTATGTGAAAATATTGTGTGTATATTATTTTAGTGATGAAATTATAAAGGATGGAGTTATTTCCATTTTGACCCCCAACCCGTCAATTTGTCTTTAGTTTTCATCATGGAGGAAATTCATCCTCTTTCGCTCACTTAAAATTAGTATTGTAAAAACCCGTTTAAAATGTAAAAGAAAAAAAACTTATTAACACACATTCATATGTGTGTGACAGTATTAGTTAAGTTACTCAGATTAAAATGTAATCCGTGAATAAGTCGTCAGTATAAACAACACCATGATTCCAGGACATATGACTTTCAAGGGTTGAGGGTTAGTATTTGACGTCATCAGTGGCAACCTTTTTTGGGGGTGGGTAGGAATAGATTAAATGACCATTTCATCATCATCATGTCGTGTTGCCTGACCCTCTCTCGCCACCCGTCTCTATCGTCCATCGTTCCCGGTAGGTCTTCCAGGCTACATCCTGTATCGGCACAGAGCTATTGTATCAGTTCTAGCTGGTCGACCTGCCTTTGCTCGTCCATGTGAAGGGGTTCACTGGAGTATATCACTTATGAGTTCGTCCTTACCTATCCAGCAGTGTCCTGCATGTCTGGTTCGTCTGTGGTAGGTGGCCGAACAGCTGCTGTTTTGTGGGTTGCCGCCTCCAGGACTTGTTCATTACAGCTCACAGTATTCTTGTGTAATTGCTGTCAAGCTTTTTCTCCATATGTTTCATTAGCGTCCATGTGGTTCATCTATACAGCAGTATCGACTCAACTGCTGCTTGGAAAAAACTGCGTTTTATTTTATCGGTCAGGTCTGACTTCCATATGACCGATAGCCTATTGATAACTGTCCATGCTTTTGTTAGTCGCATGTTGATGTCATTCACAAGACCATTTTAAAGTAATCTTGCTCTAACTTTCTTATGATAGGAAATTTAAATAATATTTAAGGAATTGAAACCTATTACCTGAACTTTCGATCATATGGAAATCAGACCTGACTGATAAAACGAAAAAAAAACGTAGTTTCTTCCAGGCAGCGGTCGTATCGATACTGCTATATGGATGCACTACTTGGACGCTAACTAAATGGCTGAAGAAGAAGCTAGATGGCAATTACACAAGAATGTTGCGAGCAATATTGAACAAGTCCTGGCGGCAACACTCCACAAGGCACCAACTATACGGCCACCTGCCTCCCATCACGAAAACTATACAAGTTAGACGAACCAGACACGCAGGACACTGTGTATGGCCAAGCAAAAGCAGGCCGACCAGCTCGAACATACATACAGCAGCTATGTGAGGATACGGGATGTAACCCTGAAGACCTGCCAGAAGCGATTAATGATAGGGAGAAGTGGTGAGAGAGGGTCAGTGATATCTGTGCTAGCGGCATGACATGATGATGATGACCTGAACTTTTAAACTAACTTGAATTTTAATTCTAAATGAATATATAAGTTACCTGCTGGTCGTATAAAACTGCTTACATTTTATTTTTTGTTTGTATTCTCATGTATTCGGTTTGGCTGTTTGGGTTTTATGGCATATCAACCTTTGTAGGTTATTTAATGCCAAATCCATTTTATACAGATAATCAGTTCTATTTCAAACAATTCAGTTTAACATTAGTACACAGTTTAATTCTCAAAAGCATTTCTATTTCAGGCTATTCACTTTAGTCAAACAGTTCTAATTCAACCAATTCAGTTTACTATAAGTATAGATTTTGTTTACACACAGTTAAATGTCAAAATGGTTATTTTTTAAACAATTCAGTTTTGTGGAAGTACAGTTTCGATGTCAAAAACAGTTCTATTTCAAACAATTCATTTTAGCAAAAGTACGCAGTTTAGTTCTATTTGACCCATAGATAGGGCCCTTTCAGGTGCTACCACTCTGAACCAGAGTGGACCTGGGAGTGATGGCAATGAAGAGGTGCTCCTCATTCTCCAAAGCTCTAGCCTCACTGGAATCTCACCATCAGATTGTTTAATGTCATATCCAGGACACTCGTTGGGGAGTGTGTGTTACCCCTCTGCAGAGGTGCATTGCACACAGAGTTAAATGTAAAAACAATTTTATTTCAGATAATTCAGTTTAGCATATGTCCGCAGTTTAGATGTCAAAACAGTTCTATTTTGAGCAATTCAGTTTATGCTGTTTAAATGCAAAAACAGTAAACTCTAGAAACCATAGTTTAGTTCTAGTTGATCCATAGATAGAGCCCTATTAGGTGCTACCACTCTGGGCCAGAGTGGACCTGAGAGTGATGGCAGTGAAGGAGTACTCCACTTTCCCCAAAGCTCCAGCATTACTGGAACCTCACCATCAGGGGTGTCCTCGTGGTGTAATGGTTAAAGCGATGAACTGCGGAATCGTAGTACGCGAGTTCGTACTCCAGTCGCGCTATTACGTTCACTTTCGGGCAAATACCCTTGGGAAAGGTATGAACCCCCTTATTCTCCCTCCAGCTATGGATAAATAGTAGGACGGACTAGGTTCTTCAGCCTTGGTGAGGCAACTAGTCTAGGAGAAGGAAAACTCTGAATTCAAACCTGTTAAACTCCGCTTAAAAATTGACCTTGTGTCATATCCTGCCCAAGCGGAGGGGTTGGTAAATAGTACCATCAGATCATTTAGTGTTATATCCAGGTCATTCGTTGGGGGTCTTACCCCTCTGCAGCGATGTAGTCGGTGTATTCTACAGCCCCCGCTGACTGGGCAAATTTGTTTAGTATCATTTTACTTTTTGATAACACCAGAAATAAAATCCATCTTTTATTAACTGCTCTGATAAATGGCACATTCTCAATCATCAAAATTAGATTTTTTAATTTTAGTTTAGTAAAGATGAAAATTTAAAATCCTTAGTTTTACCCTCTTGATTCTGCTGTTGTAAAATCTTTCTCTAAAAAATTTTGTAAATAGTCTCATATGTAGGTAGCTTTCATCAGTTTAAGAGAATTACTTTGTTGGACCCAAAATTTATGTTTATAGATATATAAATGTAGATACATGTAAAATAATAATAATAACAATAAGAATTGAATTTGAATAAAGAAACTTGCTGTCACATGTTCTCTAGAAAAGGTCACTAGTTTTTAACAGCACAAAATATATGATAGCTAATGTAACAACTCATAGAACAAATTAAAAGGCTGTTGACAATAAATAAATTATCAGTCATATTCCACCACCCTAATAAAATGCTAGACAATTAGTACCACAGGTCAAAGAAAAACCCCTTTGATCTCATGTGAGGCTACCAGACAAAATGTTTAGCTTCTCTAAAAAGATCAAGTAATTGTCGGAAAAAATTTTGATTCATGACTCCCTGTCACTGGTCTTTATGCTTTGATTTTCTTTGTCTTTAATAAAGTTAGTTATGTGAGAACAAAAAAAAAAAAAAAATAGAAGTAAAAAAAGAAGGACTTAAAAAATGGGAAATAGCTCTGCTGATCTGAAATATAAATCCACAGGATTATAACCCATTAAAGGACTTTGCAAGTTCAAGACAAAAACATTTTAAAAAGACTAGAAGAAAGCAAGTCACTCCTGTCTATGAATCTTTCATTGTAAAAATAATCATTTACAATTCCTTTTTGACCTTAAAACTTGTATATATATATATATATATATATATTTGTGAGAATTTGTAAATATATATATATATATATATATATATATGTATATTTACAAATTCTTTTATTGCTGTTTGTCAATATGTTTATTTTATTGCTTCACATGTTTGTCAAAAGTCTAATGATTCTGATATTCCAATTTGTCCCGTTTTGAATAAATATTGACTGGAGTATTTCTCGTTTAGGGATATCAAAATAAAACTTCAATACCCCCCCACTACAACTTAACAATTTTATATATATATATATATATATATTTCTAACTATTTTCATTATATAGATATTTCAGTTATATTTCTATAAAATAATGACTTAATAAAAATTATGGATAGATTAAACAATATTGAACCCTCCATAGATTTTACTTTTGATTCTTGGACATTTTACTCATAAATAATAACAACAAACTAGAATTTAAAGTTTATCCCAAATCCACTAATAAAAATGACGATATATATTTTTACTCGCATCATAATACCAAAATAAAAAGTGAAATAATCATAAATTTTTTACCTTAGAAATCTTAAGATTTGCACCTCCAAATTTTTAGATAATGAATTTGAGTTCAATATCCTAAATTTTTAATACATCATGCTAAAACGACAACTCTCAAAGTTCACAAATGTAAATGTTTTCCAAAATTCCAAGTAATAATTTTTCCAATAATAATTTATTTGATAGATATTTTACCCAATAATTCAACCATATACATCATTGAAAAAACTTAAACAACCTTGGAATCAAAATAGTCAAAGACAATTAAGGATTTTAATTAATAATAAAAATAACAATAATCACATTAAATCCAAGGTGGGAGTTTCTGATATCCAATGTCTGGATTGTTATAAAAAATATGAGTATAAAACATCCCATAATCTAGAAAAACAAATTTATGAACATAAAAGGGATTTGAAAAGAGGAAACACAAATTATAGTTCGGTCAGATATAATTTAGAAACTGTTATGGTACCCAACCTGCAGTTGGTAATCAACTCTTCCGTGACTATTAATACCAGGCTCTGTACTTATTCCCAGCAAACACTTGGCAGTCGGACTGGGTTGTAACACTTTGTACATATGTTGTATTATCCTTTGTTAATATACTTTGTTCTATGCAAACCCGAGTTGTGTTATTCTTCCGGACCCTTTACTCGTCCACAACAGAAATTAATGCCAACTTTAATTTCAAAATTGCAAAATGTTAGTTTATTTATATATAAAATAAAAATTGCTGGAAAATTATTGAATCTTGTATTTCAAACAATGATATTATCAAACAGATCTAGCTTTTTCAATTTATCTCCTTATTTAGTCAAACTCCTTATTTAAAATAATTTGACTTCATCATTTATATATACTTAGATAAACAGATAGATGGATCAAACAAACTTAGAGAGATAGAAAGAAGTAGACTGACATTGATATATATATATATATATATATATATATATATATATATAGAGAGAGAGAGAGAGAGATATAATGCTTGAAATAGGTAGTATTAGTTTGGTTTGGTTTCTTTGTTTAATGGCATATCAACCATTGTAGGTTATTTAATATCAAAGCTATTCTCCTAGAAGAACAGTAGTCGTACTATTTAACCCATAGCTGGGAGGATAAGGGGGGTTCATACCTTTCCCAAGGGTATTTGCCCGAAAGTGAACGTAATAGCACGACTGGAGTACGAACTCGCTTACTATGATTCTGCAGTCCATTGCTTTAACCATTACACCACGAGGAGGACACCCCCTTCTTGAAATAGGTAGATATAAATGTAAATAAGATAAATATGAAAGCTAATGTGATATATAGTTTTCTTTTTTGTTTTTTTAAGGAAATGTTTTTTTTTTTTTTTTTTTTTTTAAATAAATTTTCGAATGTTTATTACATCACATAGATTTGAAGCAGAATGACACCAATAGAAGTAGAATGTTTAAAAATTTCTCATCTTTTTATTTCATTTAACAATTCATATGCCCTGATGAAGGTTTAATGTTTTCACTTTTAAAAACCAAAATGTTTAATGTTGGCAATGAATTCAAACTATAAATAAAATCATCCTTTGAAGACCTTGTGTTTTTTCATATTTGTACATGTATTACAACAGTGTATGGTTGTCACTATCTCACTTAGTGGGTTTGTAGCAGACCAAATGTGGTATAATTTAGATAGTGCTCAATATCTGTGATAGAGCTATTATATATGCAATCCTAATGTAAACATTCTTTTGACTGTATTTTTCGCTTTCTCCAATATCTTTCTTTCTCTGCCTGATGATTGTTGTTATAAGACGGCATGAAATCAACGGTCGCAGATAAGCTCTATGCTATTAAATTTATATAAAAACTAATATATATATATATGCTCATTAACAGAAAATAAAATTGCAACACCCTTGATTTGTTTCAATTTACACAAGACAAAAGATAATATAGCTGGATTGCAATAAATGATCACACAGGTAAATCAGTATGTAAACAGGTCCCAAAATAAGGGGTGGATCAATAGTACACAGACTTCAGGAAGGTGAAAAAATGTACACAATAAAGTATCCCTCTCATAGCAATGTGCCCAATATGGAAACCTATTTTTGGACTTACGTGAGGCATTCAATATGTTTCCAGACTTTTTTTGTACAGGCATTTAAAATTGTTGTAGACTCTTGAAAATTCAGTATGTTATTGCTATACATCTTATGAGATGACTGACCAATTTTTATGATTTCAGCTTCAAATGAACACCTACAGCAGCAATTGGAATGCACCCTACTAAAGCCTGATTGTGACCGCTGGTGAATTTCAAAAAGGCAATCTGGATGTGAGGAAGAACGATATGCAATAAAATTCTGTTTTAAATTTGGAAAAAAATGCCACAGAAACGTATGGAATGCTTTAGACTGCTTTTCGACCATTTTGCATGAATCGAGCATCAGTTTTTGAGTGGTGGCATAAGAGATTCAAGGAAGGCAGGGAGTCTGTGAGGGATGATGAGAGGTGTGGGAGGAGTAAGGAAGTCAATACATAAGAGTTGATTGGCCAAAGGGTTAGGGTTAGGGTTACTATGTTGAGGTTTTAAGGGAGTTCAGGAAGAGATTCCATTGGAAGAGGCCAGCACTCTTCAAATCGGGTCAGTGCTATTTCCACTAGGACAATGCACCAGTCCACAACTCCATCCTTGTCACAGACTATTTGACCAAGATGGGCATCAAGACAGTTCCTCAGCCTCCCTATAGTCCAGACCTTGCTGCTTGTGACTTTTGGTTATTCCCTAAGCTCAGGGGCTGTCGTTATGAGACAATTGAAATGATGAAAGAGGCTGTGATGAAGGTAATTGACACGCTCACACAAGAGGACTTTGATGGGGCCTTCTAGAAGTTGTTAGAATGGTACAACAAGTGCATTGCAGCCAGAGAAGATTACTTCGAAGGGGACTAGAGTTTCATGTGTGTACTATCAATAAAAGTGCCCATACGAAAAAAGTCTGGAAACTTATTTAATGATCCTCGTATACCAGATATAACACATAAGATAAAACAAAATAAAAATGATATTTTTTTTCTGTGTTTTTCTACTTTTAGTTTGTTTTTAGTCAGGGTTAGAGTTGGGTCTGCATCCGTTAACTCAATTTTAAAACTAGGGCCTTTTTCCATACCCTACATAATGCAGTGTAACATCGTACTTTGTTGTATATATTTCTTTGCATTATTGAACTGACATCAATTATAAACTTAGACTTCTTTAACCTCTAGGCATAAAATGATCCCAGATGGGTTGACATGCCATTAAAATCCATCAACCAACTGACCTAAACTTATACTTTTGAATCTCTTATCCAGTTATCCCTTTTCTATCACAACTCTGTGCCCCAAAATTAATTTTTAAAAATAGGTACTAGAAGTTTAAACTCGGCCTAACTATAGAGAAAATGAAATCATCCAACTGAGTCCAAATTCTGACTTGAGTAGATTATATACCATTTATTTTGATTTCCTTAGGAAAGGCATCAGTGTACTTCTCTTGATAGCTCAATTAATGGATTACTTCTTGTTTCTGATACCATGTAATTTAGTATAACCTGTTGCATATTACTTGGAGAAGACATACAGGGTCAATCAAGAATATAATGAGTGATTTTTTAAAACATTTTAGGTAGGCAACCCTGATTGGAAATCATCTGATCAATTCTAACCTTGAACATGTGTAAAAATATTCAGTCTATGTTTGCCTCTGAGAAATCATGTTCAGCTGAGGCATTTTGGATTATTACAAATATGTTTGTTTAAGTCTGTCACAAGAATGGAATACAATACAAAATCAAATTCAATATCAAACTTTCAGAATAATGAAACAGAAACATTACATTGTGTGTAAAGAAAAATTCTTATAAAAGTGAAATGTGTGTATTCTTGAGAGAGGTGAAAACTGCTTGATAAATTTTCACCAAATTTGATTTGCATATGCAGTTGAGTCATGGGTATTCTTTAGAAAACAAAAATTCATACCTACTGTTTGAAAAATTTTAGAGGCTAAAAAAATCCCTTAACTAATTGGATATAAAGATTGTTTTTTTGTTGTTGTTGCCATAAATGACAACATGACTGAAGCAATTCAAGTCATGGAAGGCACCTCCTGTGATTGATAGTATCAAGGTAGTTGGTGTGCAGGTATGATGTGCATTGCTTTTCTTTGTGTGCGATTTAAAAACTACACAGATGAACGTTCAATATGGTTAAAACTGGGAACTTATGCTTTACAAGTTCAAACTAGGCCAATTTTGCTTGGGTTGCGAGAAACTCGATGATCAGGCAAGTTCAGGTAGGGTTAAAACTATAGATTTTGAGGCCATGCTTCAAGCTATGGAGGCAAATCTGGTAAGTAGCACTTGGAGAATATCAGGCGGCATCTCACAATTCAGCATGTTTTGTCACCTTTGCAACCTAGGCAACAGTATCCAGAGTTGCTAAATTGTGCTTCATGTACTTCTAAAATATTGCAAAACTTTTGATTCACTCTAGAAGAATGATATCTTGCATTGAAGTGCAGAAGAACTTCTTGTTTATTACTGATTGAGATAAAAGCCTGTCTTTTAGTTGTTATACAACAGCATTTTGAAAATCCAAACAAGATAACGTAAATGAATCAGAAACCTGCTAAGTTATTGTGGAAATACAAAACATAGAAAAAGAATGAGATTAAATTATTGGAAAATAAAAGACTAAAACAAATATCAGCAGATTAAAAAAAAATGTTAATTGGCCATTTTTACATAGTGATGGCATTTAATGTATTTCTCATTCCAATAGTCTCTAGTCTCTTTAGATTCTGTAATCCTTCAAAACAAAAACAAAAAAAAATTCTTTTGGAAATACCTGATAATTCTTTTTGCAGTTTTAAATACAGAGTATGAGACAGCAAATGATTAGGTTGGAGGTTTCATTATCAGTTGTAAATTAGTGAGGGTTTTTTGTATAAAAAGTGGGGGATAGGTTTTTGTCATTTCTTTCTTTAGTTCAATGCTTGTAAAATCTATGATTTTTACATGACATTAGGTAGATAATGTTTCTAAAGCTTAATTGATAACATTTGTCAGTATTTTATGTAGCAAACAATGCCAAAAGACTTGTTACTTAGTAGTGAACAATTCTTTGACACTTGTTTTTCATGTCCTTTAACTGAGAATGGCAAACATGACTCTTTTTCCTTTTTCACAAAGAAATCTGGTTCAATTGATGATAGTGTTCACTTCATCATTCTATTTCGTTTTCTTAAGTTCTGTTTTATGAGTTCCAACCAAATGTCAGTTTTGTTCTAGTTTGCTTTCATTGGTCATTCTACTAAGATTGCTGTCTATCACTCCTATGTACATAACTTGTGAATATGCATGAACAATCATCATCATCATGTCATGCCGCCAGCACGGATATCTCTGACCCCCTCTCGCCACTTCTCCCTATCGTTCATTGCCTCTGGCAGGTCTTCAGGGCTACATCCTGTATCCTCACATAGCTGCTGTATGTATGTTCGAGCTGGTCGTCCTGCTTTTGCTCGGCCATATGTGGGGGGTCCATAGGAGTACATCACTTATGAGCTCGTCCCTGCTTCTCCAGCATGTCTGGTTCATCTAACTTGGATAGTTTTCATGATGGGAGGTGACCGTATAGTTGGTGCTTTGTGGGGTGTTGCCTCTCGGACTTGTTCAATATTGCTTGCAGCATGAACAGTAGTAATATTAAAATAGTTATATATATATATATATATATATATATATAAAAGACTTTAACATGCACGTGCATGCAAATCGTATTGCAAATGGCTGCTTATGCAAAGGACATTCAAAGCTGTGCAATTTTTTTGCTTCAGTTAAGTGAAAATCATCATATTTTTAACTTAAGAAAAGAAAGATACAAGTCTAACATAAATATTCTAGCAACTGATGAACAGGATTTCTTTTATTCTAAACATCAATAGATAAAAAAGGTACTTATGTCAGTTTTAAGAGGTTATTGTGGTGTAGTCATAGGAAATAGAGATGGCGACTTGAATTCAAATCTTCTGACAAGGATCTTTGCACTTCACATTGCACTAATACTCTTGGGAAAGGTATGCAGCTATGGATAAATAGTAGGGCAGACTTAGCTCTTTAACCTTGATCTGGCAACTGGTCTAGGAGAAGGAAAACAAGAATTTAAACCTGTTAAACTCCTTTTAAAAATTGACCTTGTATCACATCCTGCTTGTGGAGGAGGTTTTGGGTAAATAAATACTTATTTCAGTTTTATAAAATTTCTTTAGCTTATTTTTCTTTTTTAACATTTAATCCTTGAAACGACTTAAATTGTTTGAAATATTGGTAATAAACATGTTTACATATTAATCCAAATGAAAGTTTATGGTTGGTTGGTTGGTTTTATGGCATGACTACCATTGTTGGTTTATTTTATGCCAAAAATCAGTTTAACAATTATGACCTTCTGTACCATAGCCATGATATGGCTATGTGTGAAACGTACATCAAATGTCCATAAAGATAGAACATAGGAATCTCGAAATTCTAAAAACATGTAACGACTTCTTTGTTTAGGTACGAAACTTTTTATTACCTTTAAGTTTAAAGGTTCTTCGACATAAGGTGAGAGAGGCACAATCTTTCTATTCTGGCTTTTTCATCTGTCTCCCAACACGTGTGGCACCCACCACAAAGGTCTCCGTGAGCAAGCGAAAACCAACCGTCTTCCCCTGAGGCAGGTCTCATCTCAACTAACTGACTTTTTCAAAATCTCCCCAAATCCTCCGCGTGCTTCCTGTGTGACGTCATTTGCACTCTCTAGCCCCCGTTTCCCATCTTGGGCTATTGTGACATCTCTGAGTGATATGTCTGCTCTGCCCGTGCGCGCGTGAACACCTGTGTTAATGTTGCACCTTAGTAACCTATGCACTGAGCCGAAAGGTTCTCAGCCTAACTAGACCCAAAGGCATGAAACAAAATCCCTCGGCCATTATATTACACTTCTGTTATATACAGCACAAAAATTTATCTTCATTATCATTTTAAACAAATAAATACTTCATACTTAATAGTATTATCAATGTTTTAAGAAACATTGATTTAATGTGGTTCAGAATCATTTTAAACATGATCTGAAACATGTCTGTTTGACCCATTGATGGGACCTTAATAATTACTACTACTCCAGGTCAGAGTGGACCTGGGAGTAGTGGCAAAGAAGGATGAGTCTATGCTTCCAAGAGCTCCAGAACTGAAGCCTCACCATTAGATACTCAGGATACCAGTTAAAGTTGAACTATTGAAATAAACTGAGTTATTGTATTGCTGCACAAATTATATAATTTGTGGAATCAGCTTTTAGTTACACCCTCTGAAAGGCTAGCTTTGGCAGCTTGAGAAAGGAATTTTTTCATTAGAATATATTTAAGTATATCATGCTCAATGTATATGTCACACCCAGTTTAAAGAATTTATATTTAAGTACATATAAATAAATTAAGAGTTTGCTATTATTTAGCATTTGATAGTTTTCTCCTTTAAAAAATTATAATGATTCGAGTGACTGAGAAGTTAGAAGCTCCTCTAAAAGTCATGAAAATATATTTGCTTAAAGGCTGCCTTTGGTGGCCATTAAATTCAATACCAAGTCATCTGCTATCTATAGAATTTGTTTTATCGTTAATTGTATATGAATAAATAAATTAATAGATAAGCAGTACACTATGATTAGCATTTGATAGTTATTTCTCATGAGAAATAATAATGATAGGAGTGAGTACAATCTCAGACTTGCACTTTTATAATTCATTTGCGAGTTGAATCCGAAATTACTTTATTTCCACAGAACATTTGAACACTTTAACACTATGATTTACCATTTTTGCTGTCATCTAGTAATATATATATATATATATATATATATATATATATATATATATATATATATACAAAAATTGGATTATGATATAAAGAGAAAAAATTATAAAATATCTATTGCCCAGTCGGCTGGGGCTGCAGAATATACCAACTGCACATCTGCAGGGGGGTAAGACCCTCCACCAATGAGTATCCTAGATATGACACTAAACAATCTGATGGTGAGGTTCCAGTGATGCTGGAGCTTTGGGGAATGTGGAGCACCTCTTCATTGACATTGCTCCCAGGTCCACTCTGGCCCAGAATAGTAACACCTGATAGGGCCCTATCTATGGGTTAAATAGAGCTAAACTGAATTGTTTGAATTAGAACTGTTTGACTAAGCTGAATAGCAGGAAATAGAAATGTTTTTGACAATTAAACTCTGTACTTATGCTAAACTGAATTGTTTGAAATGGAACTGTTTTTGACATTGAAACTGTACTTACACTAAACTGAATTGTTTAATATAGAACTGTTTTGACATTTAATTGTGTGTAAACAAAATCTATACTTATACTAAACTGAATTAGCCGAATTAGAATTAACTAAACTGAATAGCCTGAAATAGAAATGTTTTTGACAATTAAACTGTACTCATGCTGAACTGAACTATTTGAAATAGGACTATTTGCATAAAAATGGATTTGGCATTAAATAACCTACAAAGGTTGATATGCCATAAAACCCAAACAAGCAACCAACCAACCAACAATATCTATATTTTAGTAAGTAGTGTTTCCAAACAGAAAAATTCTAAAAGATCCTCAGAGTACCAGTTAAGTCATGATAAAATAATAGATCTTAAGTATATGATTGAATTTGTTCTTACTGGTTAGTTGGTTTGTCAGAATTGGCTAATTATTTGTTTTCGCCCATGATCTGGGAGACCTGGGTTCAATCCCAGGTTGCGTCACACCAAAGACTTTAAAAATGGTGCTTGGTACCTCTTTGCTTAACACTTAGCACTATAAGGTATGTATCAAGTGTAAAGTGGAGCAATCCAAAGAAAGGAGTTGTGCCCTCCCCTACACCTCTGTGTAGTAGCTATTGAAAAGGAAACCTTCTGGTTGCCCTCGACTACGGTTGCCAACTTTAACTAAGATTAGCTTTATTTGTGGTTCTTTAAGATGGCGATGTGAACTAATTATTTATATTATTGCTTAACTGGGTTCTTTAACCTTGCTTAAGCAACCAATTTATGAGAAAGAAAACTCTGAGTTAAAACCAGCTTTACTTTGCTTAAAAATTGACCTTGTGTCACATCCTGCTTATGCTGGAGGGACTGAGTAGATACATATAAACAAAATACGTTGTTATATTAACAATTTCATTTGGTCTAAGACAAAAACTAACAGTCTACAATTATATTTATTTATTTCAGTTCTATGCTTGAAAAAATTTAATACACTCTCCAATAATTATAAGGTGACAGGTAATTTATTTTACAGAGAATTCCATTGTGAGGAGAACATTTTTAAAATGAAATGATAAAGAACTTGTTTTTTTTCAGACTATGTCTTCATTCAAATGTAAAATTTATAATTAATTTTTTACCTGATAAAATACTAGAGCGTAATGAACAAAAGACGAGAATAGAAAGATAAGGATTTTTAAACACTCAAATAATGAAATAGTATATTTTGAATTTGTCTATTGCCAATTCTATAAACAGGGTCTGTCCCAATGCAATCAGTCTGTCATGCACTTGTAAAGATGTCAAAAATGATTAGTCCTAAATAAAGATAGATATGAAATAAATATACTTTGAAAAACCAACAGCATTTAGTCATGAAAATGAGCAGTTTTTCTCAGAATGGACCAAACATTTTCTGACTCTTAAATTGAGATTTGTAGCAAGAAAGAATCTAGTATTACTTCTTCGAGCCAGCAGTGTCTGGAGTTTAACGCCAATTCATGAAATCTTATACAAATAAGATCAATAAAAAGACAGTAGTAGTAAAATTATCCATCTGACCTGTAAGCTTCTAATCTGCCAAAATGGGAATCATTCACAGTTTAAATAGAATAAAATCAATTTCAATTCAACTTAAGTGGGTGTGTCAATTTTAGTGAGAAATTTACTATTGAATACAAGGCTTTCTATAAGAAACCACTGCTGTTGGTATTATCACTGTGTGATACCAAGGCAAAAATAGTAGATATTAAACCAGATGTGCTGTGAGAATCATCTTGGGCTGTTGTATTCTACACATATACATATGCAAAAACACAACACAAATGCATGTACAAATGCAGGCGGACTCTGTTGTTAAGATATAAACACATTTATTAACTTCTGACTTCCGTTCTTTGACACAATGAGAGAGACACAATTCTTACTATGTTGACCATGCTATATGACCCCACAAAGGCATGGCGCATCCCGTGATGTTTAAGATCTCTGTCGGTAGAGATCCGAAAAACCCAACTACATCTTTAACAGTCAAAATTCAACTCTCAACTTCCAACTGACCGGCAGAGAACTCAATTCTCTATGCCCCAATGGCAGAAACTGAATTATCTGCCTTCATGGTCCAATGTCAACCTTCAACTGACTCTTTTTCAAAATCCTCAAATTCTCAGGACCATCTTTTCTGGGCATGACATCATCCACACTCCAGCCCCATTTCCTGTCAGGGGTTTTATTATGACTATGGTGATTGTCATATCCTTTGCGCATGAGCGTAAACCTGTACCCAATGACTATGCTTCAAACTCTTAACCTGAATAGTTCAAAGCCCAACCAAACTGAATGATAAAATATAATTAATGAAAAATGATTAAAATAAAAGAAATCATTCCTGAACTATATAACAGGGCATATAAAAATTATGTAGAGCTGTAAACAATAATACCATGAAAATTTTTGTTATTTGTTTCTTATTAAGCAATATTACTACATTGGCATAATGGTTAGAGTGTTCACCAATGGCTCGGGAAACCTGGGTTCAATCCCAGGTTGAGTCATGCCAAAGACTCAAAAAATGGTACTTGATGTTACCTTGCTTAACACTCAGCATTATTAGGTTAGGATCAAGGATAAAGTAGAGCAATCCAGAAAAAAGGTGTAGCCCCCTCCTCTACACCTCAGTGTAGTAGCTATTGAAAAGGAGCCTTCAGGTTGTCCTTGGCTGCGGTCAGCCAACTTACTACCATATATACCAACTTACTACTATATATATATATATATATATATATATATATATATATATATATATATATATAGGATTTGACGTTAAATAACCATCAGTGATTGATATGCCATTAAACCATGTAACTTACCATAACTTTCTGAAAATCTACCATCATAAAACCAAAGGTAGCAAATCTTACTGTAACCTTTATAAGTAATATTCAAACACATAATTAAATTGATCTGTGAAGGAAGCTTTAGTGATGTTTGGTTTCTTGGTTTAATAACATATCAACTTCTGTGGGTTATTTAATGCCAAAGCAGTCATTGTAGAAGAACAGTAGTGGTACTATTTAACCCATCACTTGGGGGATAAGGAGGTTCTTTCTTCCCCAAGGGTATTAGTCAAAAAATGAACCTTTCGTGTGACTGGAGTTCAAACTTGCTGACCACAATGTTACAGTCCAGCTTATGTCACTATGGAAATTTACTAAGCTTTTTGCTTAGATGTGGCACAAGGCCATATGAAAGGGGCACCCAATGAGACTCGAACTCACTCGTGTAGGTTTGCTAGCCGAGCTTGCTAACCATTACACCACCAGAGGCGCCTAGCTTATGTCACTATGTCCCGCTCCCCACCAAGGTAACTTTTATTAAGTCAAAATCAAGATCTATACAGGACAGGTCCATCAGTAAGTTTGTTGTCTAGTGATGAAAAAAGCATTAATTTTACACTACAAATATTTCTTGTCAATGCACTTAATTCAGTATATTAACCATGTAGATCAAATATTAGAAAGTGATAATTTCAGATCAAAATTCATCTGATAACTATGAGGGTAAGCTGAAAAGTTCATATGATGATGTTATATCCTTTATTGAGGACGTTTTTGACCAGTGGGATCTGAGCATTGCAAAGGGGACTATGTTGAAAAATAAACCTCGTTTGGTCACATTCCATGAGAGTATCTTGGTCAGCCTATGAACTTTTCAGCCAATCTTCATATGTGATAGATTTAGTTTAATGGCATATCAACATTCATGGATTATTTAATGCCTAAGCTATCCTTGTAGAAGAACTGTAGTGGTGCTATTTAACCCATAGCTCGGAGTGGGGGGGGATAAGGGAGTTCATATCTTGATTTACCTTTGTACAAATGTTTTGCATCAAATTTGTACAACAGGTTTGTGTTGATACTTGTAATCTTAACTGTGGATAAAATAGAGAAATTTGGTTTTCTAGCTTTGGTAGGGCAACTAGTCTTGAAGAAGGAATGACTTTGAATTCAAAATCAAAGGAATGTTATTTAGAGAATCTAGTGTACCATACAAAAGTGTGGTTGGCTCTACACAAACTATTCACCACTATAAACAAATCCTGTGTAGTTCATTTGATAAGCTTCTGCTCAGTTAATATTCCCCATTGATACTGATGGATTTGGATTCGGAAACTCAAATTAGTGTGACTAATTTTAGCAAGTATTACCTAGTAATAACCAATACTTGGAAAGGTTGTTAGTTATCAACCAAACATAAGCACTTCACACTTATGCAATTTTTCACTAATAAAGTGATAAGTAAAGTTGGTGATATTCGTCAAGGGTGACCTGAAGGTTTTCTTTTCGATAGCTACCACACCAAGGTGTAGGGGAGGGCACTACTCCATTCCCTGGATTGCTCCACTTTACCCTTGATCCTTACCTTATAATGTTGAGTGTTAAGCAAGGCAGCATCAAGTACCATCTTTTGAGTCTTTGGTATGACTCACCCTGGGATTGAACCGCGGTCTCCTGGATCATTGGTGAACATTCTATTCATTAGGGCAATGGCCTGAATAATAAGAGAAAACATTGGATCTTGAAGTCAATTCAGAAAGCAGAAATGTAATAGTTAAAAAAAGTTCACAAGGAATTTATTTATTTTTAATTTTACATCGTTTCATTATTAGATTTGATTGGTTGGTTATTTGGGTTTTATGGTATATCAATCTTTGTAGGTTATTTAATGCCAAATCCATTTTAATACAAATAAACAGTTCTATTTCAAACAATTCAATTTAGCATAAGTACACAGTTTAATTGTCAAAAACAGTTCTATTTCAAGTAATTCAGTTTAGCATAAGTACGCATTTTAGTTGTATTTGACTCATAGATAGGGCCCGATCAAGTGCTACCATATGCCATTACTCCCAAGTACACTTTGACCTGGAGTGGCAGTACCTGTTAGGATCCCATCTATGTGCTGCCAGATTGATCTGTATAAGATAAGGTAGTGTTTGCTTGCTTAAAATGATTTTGATGATATTCAAAGTTGTAATTGTTAAACTGACTTTAGCATAAAATACCCCAACAAGATTTGATATACTCTAAAACCAACCAACTAACACTTTCAAATCTTTGAAGAATTTTTGCCCAGATTTTTCATGAAAAAAATACTGTTTCTAGAACTAATCTGAATATTGAATACAGGAGATACAAAACAATTTTTAATGTTTTCAAACAAATGTATTATACTTTTATTGTGATACTACAGTGTATTATAGTTTTAAATGTATTATAGTTTTATTATGTATTTTTATTATTATGTATTATAGTTTTATTGTGATACTACAGTGATGGAAAATGAAATGTAAATCATCGCTAATTTAAAACAAAATATACTCGTATAAAGATGGAGGAGTTGCTGTGGCATAGTGGCTAAAATGCTGGACTAAGGCTTTGAAGTAAGTGAGTTTGAACTCCACTCGCACTGTTATGTTCACTTTTAGACTAATACCCTTGAGGAAGGTATGAACCCTCTTATCCCTCTCTCCAGCTATGGGTTAAATACTATCACAACTGTTCTTCTTCAAGGATTGCTTTGGCATTAAATAACTCACGAGGTTTATATGCCATTAAACAAATAAAGGAAACCAAACCATCTCATAAAACTTGTCCTTTTTGCTTTTTAACATGAACAAATATTGGATATACAATATGAAAGAATGTTTTTCTTTGATTGTAATAAAAAGCACTCAGGAAAATGTATTTTAAGATATGACCTTAAGTATTTTTCTTTTTCATTATAAAACTATTCAAATTCATTTAGTAATTGACTTCTTATTGTATCTTAGAGAATAGCAATATGCATCATTCTGTGTTTGAAGAATTGCTTTATACATAAATTTTATAAAGTTTAAAAATTAATTTTATTAAAATTTCTGTGATTCAGCGTTTTATTTAAATTTTAAAAGTGATATTTGTATTTCTGTTAAATTAAATATTTTTTTTCTTTTAGATATCTTGAAGAGAAATTTTCCTATTTAAATATTTTTTAAGAGAGCTGTCATTTTCTTTTTGTGCTTTCTAAAATTCTTTTTGCAGTAATTGAATTTGAATAGAAAAGATAATTACTTTCCGATTAATTATTGGCATTTCCGTTGTTTATCAAAGATTAGAAAAAAATATTGATTTCACTTGATGTACAATTTGATTGTTGAAAGTTGCTGATTTTCTTCTTTTACTGGAAAGAAAGCAATTACATAACAGATGATGGGACAGATTCTTGGATGAATCTTGTTTAAAATAATTAAGTTATATAATCTATTGTTTACAATAGAATTTGAAACATGGTTGGTATACAATTGTGCACATATCTAGACACAATTTATACCCATACTCTTGTATGTTTGGATTTGACACGAGGGTGGTTTGATGTGGGATTTCTCTACTTTAAAGATGTGAACATCCTGGGGAGCAGATAACAAAAATTATCCAGATTCCTTTAATAGTGTTGCCTCAGATCAGGCAATAAACCCCATCATTGTGGGTAGGGGCTACATTGGCAGTTTTGTGGACATTTAGATTGAATATTACAAATTTGTCGAAAGATTCCACCATTTGTGACCTCTATATTGGAAATGATTTAATATCTATAAGATTTTTGACACGTAGACCAAAAAGCAGAGATATTGAACTCTTTCATCCTATTCAATGATTATTTTTAATACTTTTTTATGATCATGTCTTGAAATAGTATAGATTATATCTGAAAAATTTAACAAAACTTTGATTATGGATGTTTTTCAAATAGCCAACAGAGAACTGAATGAAAGAGATAGCATGTAGGTTCTTGTTTTTAAGTAGTTTCTTCTACCTCAGCATTTTCATATTTCCTGATTTATAAAAAATATTTTGGTATTTTTTTACTTCAAAAATAGTCATTTTTTTGAGGTGTCAATTTAAGATCTGGTTATAAAAAGTAAAATTTTATTGAAGTAGTCGTAAAGCTATATTACTTAACATTTTTGTTCTAAAAATCAAAACATTTCTGGAAACCATATGGGTATATTTTCTTGAATTATCATATAGCTGAGCTTGGAAGCCATATTTAAGTTTGTGCCATAATTTTGATGATAAATCTGCATACACAAATTTTACCATTTAATTTTTTGATAAAACTGTAAAATTCAAAACACTCACTTTCAACAAAAAATGATGGAAACAAAATTTAAAAAATGCGTTTTCCTCAAAATTCAAGATTAAGAATATGTACATGTCCTCTTACTCTAACAATCTTCAAAAATAGCTTTTGTCTGGCGCAAGGCCACAGTGCCAAACTTACCCTTTTTATTTAATGGAGGCAGGTGTTGCGTGGATGGATGGCTCTCTAGGACTGGGCTTAGTGAATTGACATCTCACAGGCTAACCATACAGAGAGTTGCATTGAACATGAAAATTCACTGTAAATTTGTAAATATTAAATAAAATGTACATACACAAACCCTGTGGGGGTTTCAGTTCAAATGGGTTACCTCAACACTTAACCTACCTTGTGTCACATTTTGGCCTCATGAGAGGCCAAATAAATAGACTTACGCATATTCAACCTCAGGAGTCATCTTTGTTTTGAAGGACTTCCAAAAATAATATTATTAATTCTGATTAATATTTTCTTTGATCTTTTTAATTTTAATTGTTTTTATCAATTTGATCCTATTTTTATGACAATGAGGAACAGTACATATTGAAGATAATTATGAAAGATAAGTCTTTGTTGTTACTTGAATTCAAGTCTCCTTTCACCTTAGAGAAATCTGCTTATGAGTTGCTTTACTAACTAACCAAAAAAAAGCAAATAATATCTGACAAATGATAGTCACACCTATAAAGCATATTCTACTTTCTATCCAGTCTGTGCCATATTTGTTTTTAGGGAAGACTCCATGTTATTGCAGCTGATGTGCTGGACTGTGACATTGTAGTAAACAACCCCAGTCATTCACTTTTAGACTAATGCTCCTTGGGAAAGGTATGAATACCCCTATCCTCTCCAGCTATGGGTTAAATAGTACCACCACTGTTCCTCTATAAGGATGACTTTAACATTAAATAATCCACGAAGATTGTGGCGCAGTCAGTTGAGGCTG
Source organism: Sepioteuthis lessoniana (assembly GCA_963585895.1). NCBI lineage: Eukaryota > Metazoa > Mollusca > Cephalopoda > Myopsida > Loliginidae > Sepioteuthis > Sepioteuthis lessoniana. Next base: position 93,132 of record CAUZXS010006496.1, read on the forward strand.
CAGAACACACCGACTGCATCTCTGCTGAGGGGTAAGACTCTCCTAATGAGTGTCCTGATTATGACACTAAACAATCTGATGGTGAGGCTCCAGTAATGCCAGAGCTTTGGTGGATGCAAAGTACCTCTTTATTGCCATTGTTCCCAGGTCCACTATGGCCTGGAGTAGTAGCACTTGATAGGGTCCTATCTATGGGTCAAATACAAGTGTTTGACATTAAAGTTGTACTTATGCTAAACTGAATTGCTTGAAATAGAACTGCTTTTACATCTGTGTGCAAACAAAACTGTACTTATACTAAATTGAATTGTTTAAAATAGAAGTGTTTTTAACATTTAAATTGCATACTTATGTTAAACTGAATTGTTTGAAATAGAAATGTTTATTTGTATAAAAATGGATTTGACATTCAATAACCTACAATGGTTGATATGCCATAAAACCACACCAAACCAAACTACAAAGAGTGATATACAATTAAAAGAGGAAACCAAACCAAACCATATTTGTTGTTAATTTATTTTATATACTTGTTCAGTTAATAGCATTTAGATATTTATTTTTTAGTTGAAACATTGTTAATCTTTGTCAAGTTTTAATTTCAACTAGTACTTTCTTACATCTCTATTAGTTTTTTTTTTTTATCACAACTCACTCTGGTCATTATTTCTAAGATAGCAAGGAACAGTACATAGAGCTAATAATAATAATGATAATAATAATAATGAAAACTTATGAGCATGCATAAGGTATTACATCCTAGAGATGATGTTGATGGACTATATGTATCAAGAAAGGAGGGAGGAAGGGGACTTACCAGTATTGAAGCTTTGATACAATGACTCGAAGACTACATTGGAAAACGCAGAGAAGGATTGATTACAGCCACCAGAAACGTAACTGACAATATGAAGACCAACAGAATGACAATAACTAGAAAACAAAAATGGGAAGAAAAACAACTCTGTGGGCATTTTAAATGATGAATAAGCTACATCTCGCACAAGAAAACATGGACATGGCTAAGAAAGGGAAACCTTTAGAGAGAAACTGAATCTCTCCTAATAGCAGCACAAAACAATGCTATAAAAACCAATCATATCAAAGTGAGAATAGATAAGATGCAACAAAATAGCAAATGTAGGTTATGTGGTAATAGAGACGAAGCCATCAGTCACATAATAAGCGAATGCAACAAATTAGCACCGAAGGAGTACAAGACTAGATATGACTGGGTGGGCAAGGTGATCCACTGGGAAATGTGCAAGAAATTTAAATTTGACCATATGAACAAATGGTATATGTACAACGCAGCATCTGTCCTAGAAAATGACACATAAACTTCTTTGGGATTTTGACATACAAATGGATCACCTAATCTCGGCCAGAAGACCAGACCTTATAATGATCAACAAAAAAAGAGAACTTGCAAAATTGTGGACTTTGCTGTCCCAGTTGACCACAAAATAAAATTGAAAGAAAGTGAAAAGAAGGATAAGTACCTGGACCTTGGTAGGGAATTGAAAAAACTGAAACATGAAAGTGACAATTTTACCAATCATGATTGCTGCTTTTGGAACAGTCGCCAAAGGATTATTAAAAGGACTGGAGGACTTGGAACTAAGAGGATGAGTGGAGACCATCCAAACTACTATATTATTGAGAACGACCAAAATACTGGGAAGAATCCTAGAGACTTGAGGAGACTTGCTGTCACTCAAACTCCAGTGAGAAACCATTAGCTAGTGCTGGTGTGAAAAACTCTCAAAAGAATAAAATGATAATAATAAAGATGATTTAATAATAAGTTTGAGTCGTGCAGAGCTTATCCTTTTTTTGTTTTTTTTTTGTCACATAATCCAAATCAACAGCTTCAATAGAGTAGAATATAAGGCTAAATGTTAAAAAAACTAATAAAAAACAGTAAATGTTAGAAATCATTATAGGCCTCATAGCGAATCCTTTTTCATGGTAAATGTATCATACTTATACAATAGATTAGTATTTTAATTATATTGTTGATGAAGATGCTAGTATGGGTCCTTAGATCAGTGTTGTGGACCAGTAAAAGATCCGGAAGAAAGACACTAACTCTGGATTACGTGAAACAAGTAGATTGAATGAAAGTATAAAAACAGCATAGGTAAAGGAGTGTTGAACGTCAGTCTGACTGCCAAAGTGTTAGGCTGGAGTTAGCTTAACACCGATATGAATATTCTTCTGGTATTCATAGTAATAGGAAGAGTTCATTATAGTCCGTAAAGTAGGTACCATGATAATCAGGATCATACAAAACCCCCTCCCTGTTTAATTTATTAAAACACAATTAATGACTATAAGATAGATGTCATCCCAATGAATTTCATCAAGTGGTACAAGTTTCTCATACAAGATGATGTCTTGTCCAAAATGGTTTTAAAATGTCCATGAAGATGCTACTGAAGGAGTGGTATGCTGATCCAAGATAATTAACTATGAGTCTTCAAGGTATATCTGCTTTGTATATTTTTGGAAGGCCATTGATCTTTTCTTAGAATATAAGACAGTAGTTTTCCTCCCTGTAGACAAGGTAGGATCTTTTTTTAACCTTCTTATAACAGCCAGATTCTATAATGGATGTAAGTTTTCTCATACATTATCTCCATTGCTACAGTTGCATTTTTCTTATCTGTTCCTACTTAGGTTCAGTGACACCATAACGAAAATTAATAATATCTGTGTTGTCACAGAAATATTCCTGTATATTTTGGAAAGTGATCACCCCAAGTAATTTTGTTTTCAAAAGGAAAATAAGATCAGCTCGGGAAATGAGGTTCTAAAGTTAAAATCAAGAAAGACTGCTTCAATACTGAATTAATCCCAAATAATATTGAACCAGTTTATATATATATATATATATGTGTGTGTGTGTGTATATATATGTGTGTGTGTGTGTGTATATATATATATATATGTGTGTGTGTGTATATATATATATATATATGTGTGTGTGTGTGTGTGTGTATATATATGTGTGTGTGTGTGTGTATATATATATATGTGTGTGTGTGTGTGTGTATATATATATGTGTGTGTGTGTGTGTATATATATATATATATGTGTGTGTGTGTATATATATATATATATGTGTGTGTGTGTGTATATATATATATATGTGTGTGTGTATATATGTGTGTGAATATATATATATATATATATATATATATATATATATATATATATATATATAATAAAATTTGCCTTCTTCCTGGCAGTTAAATGAAAAGCTTTGTTATTGGCTCTTTACTGATCTTATTATAAAAAGAAGTAAGTGAATAGAAAACAGTTTTACCTTTGGGGCAGGAAAACCAATTTTCTCAAGGAAATGAGTTTTTGGATACATTTGAAATCAATCCTAAATTCAAATCATTGATGAACTGGATTAAAGGTCTTTTTGCTCAATGTTTAGCTAAATTAGACTTATCTTCTGACTAAAATAATTCACACACAAACATCAACACACTCATATTGTTCACACACTCATAGATTTTAATTATGCTTGTATGTTTGTGTGTGTGTATATATATATATATTCTCATCATATTCATTTTGGTATGCATATAGTATGTGTATATTTATATGCATGCAAATGGAATATTACACATGCACACACACATATAAGTATGAACACTATGTTTATATATTAGCTATATGCAAAAATAGATCAGTAAGTCAGCAGTAGAATACACTGACTGCATCTCTGCAGAGGGGTAAGAGCCACTCCTAATGAGTGTCCTGGATATGTCACTAAACAATCTGATGGTGAGGTTCTAGTAATGCTGGAGCTTTGGGGAATGCGGAGTACCCCTTCATTGCCATCGCTCCCAAGTCCACTCTGGCCCAGAGTGGTAGCACCTAATAAGGGTCTTATCTATGGGTCAAATAGAACTAAACTGTGGTTTGAGTTTACTGTTTTTTGCATTTTGATTGCGTATTTATGCTAAACTAAATTGTTTAAAATAGAACTGTTTTGACATTTAAACTGCTTACTTATGCTGAACTGAATTGCTAGAAATAGAACTGTTTTAACATCTAAACTGTGTACTTATGCTAAACTGAGTTATCTGAAATAAAACTGTTTTGACATTAACTTTGTGTATTGCTCAGTCAGCTGGGGCTGTAGAATTCACTGACTGCACCTCTGCAGAGGGGTAAGACCCCCCAATGAGTGTCCTGGATAGGACACTAAACAATCTGATGGTGAGGTGCCAGTGATGCTAGAGTTTTGGGGAATGTGAAGCACCCTTTCCTTGCCATTATTCCCAGGTCCACTCTGGCCTGGAATGGTGGCACCTGATAGGACCCTATGTATAGGTTAAATAGAACTAACTGCATACTTATGCTAAACTGAATTGTTTGAATTAGAACTGTTTGACTAAACTGAATAGCTTGAAATAGAAGTGTTTTTGACAATTAAACTGTACTTACTTTTAAACTGTGTGCTTATGTTAAACTGGATTGTTTGAAATGGAACAGTTTTTGACATTGGAGCTGTACTTACACTAAACTGAATTGTTTAATATAGAACTGTTTTGACATTTAACTGTGTGTAGAGAAAATCTATACTTATACTAAACTGAATTGTTTTGATTAGAACTGTTTGAATAAACTGAATTGCCTGAAATAGAAATGTTTTTGACAATTAAACTGTACTCCTGCTAAAATGAATTGTTTGTAATCGAACTATTTGCATAAAAATAGATTTAGCATTAAATAGCCTACAAAGGTTGATTTGCCAAAAAATCCAACCAACCAACCAACTAATACCCATAAGAAAAGCATGAACCCTCTTATCCCTCTAGGTATGAGTTAAATAGTACCACTATTGTCCTTCTACTAGGGTTGTTTTGGCATTAAATAACCCATGAAAGTTGATATGCCATTAAACAAAGAAACCAAATGAAAGCTGTTCTTGCTAGATCATCAAGATTCTTACAACCCAGGCAAAATTTCTTGAACCATCTGGTTACTGTACTGTTGAACAACCGTGCCTTTACTTTTGGCACAACAAATGTTTTTGGTCAGTACACCAACTATCATGATATGAACAACCACAGCAGGTACCTTTTTTGACTTGAATTACTTTGGTCACATGTTATATGTACTGTAAACTAGTACATACATCTAGTATATTACAAAACTTTTAATTCACTTTAGTTTTATTACTAATTTTCATTCGCTCTTCCAAAATTGTTGTAGATATTCATGTTCTTTGTGTAGGTGTATTTTACGTATAAAATACACTAAATATTTATTTTTTTTGTGCACATATTATATAGTGTTTCATATGAAGATTTATCAATGAGTTCGTATCCTTACACATTAAATTTTGATCTGCATTTTCCATCGTATAATCTTTGTGATTGAATTTAAATTTCCAAACACTGAAAAAAAAAAAAAAATTCATGAATGTTTTATACTCAATTATGTTTTCTGTACATTGGAATGTCTTATCAGTGATTTATTTCCTTGTGTCATGGAAAGTTTCATGTCCTCACAACATCATACTTTTTGTCTCAAGGACCTTGCCAAGAGTGATCAATTCTCAGCTGGCATTCCAACTAAAATCATGCTTGGTTAAAAAAAAAATATTCACATCGATTAAACATGACTAATCAAGTTTTTAGGTAGTTCTACATGCTGGTAATGTAAATAATTACATATTCATTACAAGAGAATATATCTATATACATATATATATTCACATGCACACTACCAGTCAAAAATATTTGGTCATCCTCAAAAATTTTTATTTCTCATCCTAAAAGTGTTATTTTTAATAAAATAAGTAAATCACCACAATGTTTTTATTTATTATACTAAATACAAGTCTTTTTGAGCCACATTAAATACAAATTAAACCAAAAAATCATGCAAAGCTTAAACTTTTGATTCATCAAAATGACCCTCTTTGGTTGCTATCACTGCTTCATAGATTCTTGAAATTTTTTCTATCAAAGACTGGAGGTAGACTGAAAGTTCTTCTCAGCTTTCCTTCAAGAGTTACCAGTGGTAAGCCACACTTGTGAGTTGTTTTAGTTTTGACTTTTCAGTCAAGTTCATTCCACACCAGTTCAATGGGATTTAAGTCCACTGATTGTGCTGGCCAGGACATCTGTTGAACTACGTGCTTTTCCTCTTTGCTTTTAATGTGCCTCTGGCAGAGTTTACTAGTATGCTTTGTGTCATTATCTTGTATGTGTACAAATCCTTGACTCACAAGCCGTGTTCCAGTATTCCATGTTCCAGTCTGCTGTTATAGCCAGTCTGATTCAATTTGAGCTTCATCTGGTGCAAATCCCCCTATATCATAACAGAGCCTCTTCCATGCTTTACAGTTGGTGTGATACAAGGGGTTACAGCTCTTTCTCCATCTCTTCACTGCACATAGACCCACCTATTTGACCCAGAGATTTCGAACTTTGATTTGTCAATCAAAAGAACTTTATTCCACTACTCTATTGTCCAGTCTTTGTGTACCTTGGCCTGCTGGAGCCTTTTGACATTGCTATGTTTCCTCAACAGTAGTTTCTTGACAACAATTCTGCCATATAGGCCAGCTTCACAGAGTCTTCTCACAGTGGATATTCACACATTTTTTCATGACATTGCCTGGTGAAATTGTCCACTGCTCTTGTTTTTGTTTTGGCTCTACTAGCCCTACTTTTGGTTTTGTTTTGTCTCATTTTCTGATGTCTCCTAACAGTATATCCATCGTAGTTCTGGGAATTTTTATTTTTAGTATTAAACAAGAACATCTTCAAATCAATTTATCAAAAGATACCTGGTTATACTAATGTCAAAGTTATTAAGGAAGACTTCTATTTAGTATAGTAAATAAAATGTTGTGGTGCTTGTTTCATTAAAAATAACACTTTTAGGATTTGGAATAAAATTTTTGATGTTGGCCAAATACTTTTGAGTGGTAGTGTGTGTGTATGCGTGTGTGTGTGTGTGTATATATATATATATATATATATATATATATATATATATAGACTTATCTTTGATAGTTACTGTAACCGTTTGTGTAAATTTTAATTTGTTATGAAATAGGCATAGCTTACTGTACCTCTACAGAAGAGTAAGACCTTTCCCACTCCAATCATTACTCCCAGGTCCACTCTAATTCAGAGTGGTAGTACCTGTTAGGGTCCTATCTATGAGTCAAAAAGAACTTCTTAATAATTTACTATACTTGAAACCATTTAACTGTGTGCAAACAAATGATTAATGTTAGAAAAATGAAATAAGTAAAAAGGATTTTTATGTTTATTTGTTTGTCTCATTGTGTTTGTGATACAGTATTTTACCCTCTATTCACGATGTTGGAATATGGCACAAAGTGTCTCATTGTAAGCATTCCTCCTAGGGAACACAAATTTGGTTTAATATGAAGTGTCCCATTGGAAGCAATCCACCTAGGAAACAGATACAAAAATTGCTCAATTCTGTTGCTATTCTTGTAAGGTGCAATCAACACATTCCCTTTTAGGCAAGGGAGCGAGTGCTGCCTGGGGAGAAGGCTCCCTCCTGGAATATAAGCCATTAATGTTATTACACAAATCACCTGGCATAATTTATTTATGATCAACTGTTTTTCAGTCTGTTGTATTTAAAATATTTCTATATTTTGCCATGTTTTTAATTGCAGTTAAGCTTTGAGTAGTTACTTGTGATGTAGCAGTTAGTAGAAAATAAATTTGGCTACCAGAATTCAAATCCCGAATGAGGCTGTTTGCATGTTACATAGCACTAATGTCTTTGGGAAAAGCATAGATATCTGGTTATGGGTTAATACTAGGGTAGAGAAACCAGTCTTGGAGAAAGAAAACTCTTCATTGTAGACCTGGAAAAGGATGGGTTCTGTTGGGTTATTCTTGCCTGAGACACACTACTTGAGTACTGCCACTACAACCAATCCAGTTTACGGGACAATTGATGATAATTATCATTTTTTGTATTCCTATTACCATTCTTACAGTGTCGGTATTTAACATTTTGCAAGATTCTAAAGTTGATCTGTTTTTCTTTTCCTTTGTAAGTAGCAATGAACCTCACCATTGTGGCACTTTGAACAAAACCTAAAATCTGACAATAAGTAATATACAATTATAGATTCTTTTTCTCATTCTTCACCTTATTATGCAAATTTTAATCTCTATTTAAACTGTATCAATTAATTTTATTTGAACTTGGTAGCATATGCGTTTTTAAAATTTTCTCAAAATTTGTATGACTTATTTTTAAAATCTGAATTACAATAATTTGAGTCAATGTATTCAGCATTGGGTTCTACTTTTAGACATTGTACTTGAATAGCTGTTTAGATCAATTTTGGATTATTGCTTGCAGATTGTAATTGTGAATTGATCTAAAAATTAATTTAAATCTCATTTTGCGCATGGACAATTTAAATAGATTTTAAACCTTAATCTTAGATATATGCATCAATAAATAGAAATATCTGTGGTGTTTAAGCATGTACTTAAAAATGCCTGTAAGTATGTATGTCTGCTGACTATCGGATAAAATCTAGGTTTTAGAAAAAGGAACAGCCTATGAAAAACAAAGGATGTAATTTTTTTAAATGGGAATTTCTTCCAAGTTTTAGCCGTGACAGTACTATTGTATGGTTACACCACTTGGATGTGGAGAAAAAGCTAGCTGGGAACTATGCAAGGATGCTGCATGCTGTTTTTAACAAGTCCTGGAAGCAGCATCCTACAAAACAGTAACTATATGGCCACTTACCTCCCATCTCACAAATCATCCAAATAAGACGAGCAAGATATGATGGACACTATTGAAGAAGCATTATTTAATTCATAAGTGAAGTCCTCCTGTGGGCTTCCACTCATGAATATACCAGTATTGGCCAACCAGACCTATATTCATCAGCTCTGCCGTGTACACCATATGATTTAAGGTTCGCATTTTATACTGCGCATATAAGATGACCCTTAATTTTAGGGATATTTTTTAAGGTTAAAAGGTTATAATATGTGCCAACATATATGGTATTTTTTTATTTTAATATGAACTCACCTGTAGTCTACCTTAAGCTGGCTATTAAGTCATGTCTTATAGAATTTATATTATAATTAACTGCAAATAAAGTAAAGTATACTATAATTAGCATTTGAGTTATTTCCCTTGAGAAATTATAATGATAGTGAGTTCAAACACAATCCCTACATCATTATTATTAAGTTGTAAATTCGATTGGAAATTGCTTTATTCTTTAACTGGTCCTGTAATCTGATTTGGTCATGAGGGTGCTATATTTGTAGTTTGCCTTAGGCAGGAATAACCTGGGGGAGCTCATCCTTCTCTAGATCTGATTTGAATTTACTTTTCCTTCTCCTAGACTGGTTAAAGAGCCCAGTTTGTCCTACTATTTACCTAAAGCAGGAGTGAGAATAGTTGGATTCATACCTTTTCCAAAGTTATTAGCGCTATGTGAAATGCAAACAGCCTTGTTCAGAAGTTTAATTATGATGGCCGAGTCTACTTCCTACACCAGGAGCATAGTAGTATTACTCTAATAAAAATCTCGATATGATATGCTATTTTTGCTGTGTTATGGTTTTATGCATACATACATAGATTCTATCTTTATGATATAGATGTAAATTCTATAAATATGACTCGAGATTGAAATTAAAGGCTGCTGAAGGTAGCTTTAAAGGAATTTCCATAACTCAGGATATTATTAATATAGCTTATTAATTTTTTCTTGATTTCTCTTTCTCCTTTCTTTAACCCTTTTGGTGCAGAGTGCAATTTTAGTTACCCAAATATGATGCAACTTTAGTCCACATTACTTTAAAATTTTGGATCTTGTGTGACATACTTTCTCAAAGTACCTCTTGTTTGATATACCTTAGCCCTAAAATTAAAAAAAAAAAATGCTTTGTTATTTCGAAAACTCTTGTAAAATATTTGTTTTCAGAAGTACCAGTGAATAAAAGAACTTTTTTTAAAACACACTTGTGTGATATATCCCCTGATGCCAACTGTGTATTGTCGTATTATAATTGTGGAACTTTTGTAAAATTTATTTTATTTGCAAGCTTTTTTATTTTATGGTCAAAAGTGCATTCCAGCTATTACATTTTTTTGTCAAATGTTCTGCACAAGAAGGGTTAAGAAAAGGTATTTTTTAAAGTCAGTATATTCTTAAGTATTTTGTGATGTATTAATTTTTATCTAATTTTCATGTCTCTACCTATTATTTCTGAAGAACTAGTGTAATCCATAGTAAAGAAAGATACACATTAATGTAGTTGGGTGTTTTGGTTTTTATCTGTTCTGTTGTAGTTGAAGCCAATTTCTGTTAAGAGAATGTTATAAATCTCCATATCATATTCTTAGAATGAAGTTAGGAAGTGATTGTTGGTTGTGGAAATGCAAGCTTGGCTGATAAGTGACTGTCTTTAATGTTTCTTCCTTCTTTGTGAATCCTTTTAGTTCGTAGACATTGTCAAGTATGAAGTGGGTAGTTCCCATGATGTAGCGACTAAAATGCTGGATTGCGACCTCATAGTAAGTGAGTGTGAACCCCAGTTGCACTATTACATTCACTTTTGGACTAATACTCTCGGGAAAGGTATGAATCCATTATCCGCCCCCACCTATGGGTTAAATAATACCACTGCTGTCCTTCTTCAAGGATGGCCTTGGCATTAAATAACCCATGAAGATTGATATGCTATTAAACAAAGAAGCCACACCAAACTAAAGAATAAGAGTATGAGTTCTTGGCTACTTGTTTTGCAAATGAGGGAAAATTATTCTCTGAATTTGGCTGTATGCAGATGTTTGACAAGGGCTTCCCTCTTCTTTTCATCTTTTTTTTTTTGGTTTTGTGCCGCAAATCTCTACTAGCCAGAAATCTAAGGTCAGCACAAAATGACAAAATTCTTAATCTATGCTTGCAAAAAATTCTTGTGTTTGCATGTAAGAATATGTATGTAAGTAAATATATATATAGATCAGCCCTTTGAGAATCTATGTCTAAATATGTAAGTGTATATAAGTATGTATATACTTGTGTCTTGGCATGATATCATATTCAAGAATGTTTACATTTCCTTGAGTTATATTAAGCTTAACACAAGGTCATATTTGGAGAGGACCAAACGAAGATTACAAATGGCTTGCAAAAATGCTTATGGAATTCTTATTAACTGTGACATACATGAATTTATAAAGCTATGCTGGCATATGCACACACACATATATATATATATATATATGTGTGTGTGTGTGTATATATATATATATATATATATATATACGTGGTGCATTCAATAAGTTTCCATACATTTTTTTACAGGCATTTAAAATTGTTGTAGACTCTTGAAAATTCAGTATGTTATTGCTATACATCTTATGAGATGACTGACCAATTATTATGATTTCAGGTTCAAATCAACAGCTACAGCAGCAATTGGAATACACCCTACTAAAGCCTGATTTTCACAGCTGGTGAATTTCAAAAATGCAATCTGGACTTTAGAAGAACGATATGCAATAAAATTCTGTTTTAAACTTGGAAAAAATGCCATGCAATGAAAGCTGGATCTACTGCTATGACCCAGAAACCAAGAGACTGAGTTCCCAGTGAAAGCAAGCTGGCTCTCTCAGACCCAAGAAAGCCAGACAGAGCAAATCCACCCACAAACTTTTGATGATCCCCTTTTTTGACTGCACTGGCATGATCTACATGCACTGGGTTCCCACTGGACAGTCAGTCAACAAGGAATAATATGTTGAGGTTTTAAGGGAGTTCAGGCAATCTGGATGTGAGGAAGAACGATATGCAATAAAATTCTGTTTTAAATTTAGAAAAAAATGTCACAGAAACATATGGAATGCTTCAGACTGCTTTTGGAGCATCTTGAATGAATCGAGCATCAGTTTTTGTGTGGTGGCATAAGAGATTCAAGGAAGGCAGGGAGTCTGTGAGGGATGATAAGAGGTGTGGGAGGAGTAAGGAAGTCAATAGACCAGAGTTGATTGGCCAAAGGGTTAGGGTTAGGGTTACTATGTTGAGGTTTTAAGGGAGTTCAGGAAGAGATTCCGTTGGAAGAGGCTAGCACTCTTCAAATCGGGTCAGTGGCATTTCCACTAGGACAATGCACCAGTCCACAACTCCATCCTTGTCACAGACTATTTGACCAAGATGGGCATCAAGACAGTTCCTCAGCCTCCCTATAGTCTAGACCTTGCTCCCTGTGACTTTTGGTTATTCTCTAAGCTCAGAGGCTATCGTTATGAGACAATTGAGGAGATGAAGGAGGCTGTGACGAAGGTAATTGACATGCTCACACAAGAGGACTTCGATGGGGCCTTCCAGAAGTTGTTGGAACGGTACAACAAGTGCATTGCAGCTGGAGGAGATTACTTCAAGGGGACTAGAGTTTCATGTGTGTACTATCAAGAAAAGTGCCTATATGAAAAAAGTCTGGGAACTTATTTAATGATCCTTGTATAAGTAAGGGTATTTGCTGTAGAGTAATAGCTAATGTGCTTGCAAGCTTTTTTGGTGGGGAATTCTTTCCTCACTGAGCTCTCTATTAGATTTACTTTGTATCAAAGCTGGTATATCAGATAAATATCTGTAGGGTTGATAAAATATTTACAGACCAGGTCCCATTGCTAAACTACCTTCCTAAGCTACATTGCTAAATCTCTTTCCATTATAGTTGAGATTGAAATTTTTAACCTAAAACTCAGACAGGCAAAATTAAGAGCAATGACAATGTGGAAACCAGAAAAATAAACCTTAATAACAAGAAGAAAAAAAACCCTCCCTATCTTTATTCAGTAAGTGGGTGATTTCAGTCTAACAATCCTTAAGCTGTTGGCAGAATTTGAAAATTAAGCAAACACAGGAGCCATATAGACACACAGGTAAAGAATCCTAAAGAAAAGGTTGTATGAAAAAAAACTGAACAACTCCCTACAAACTTCATCAATATACAATCAGAAGAGGATGTTTACTCTGGTTTTAAATTCTCTCTTTTTTCAAAGCTGTCTCTTCTATGTCTCACCTAAACGACCTACTCCTTTGTACTGCATCTAAAATGCACTCTTTTTTCCAGTGTATCCTAGTGAACAGTCCACTTTCTTTAAGATGGCTGATGTCTCTCAAACTGCTTTCCCCCCTTTCTCCAGTTCTTGCTAATGTAAAGAAAGAGGAAAGGAAAAATGTGCATTTGTAACACTATTATTTAAATTGATCATCTCCTGTTCAATGAACTGTTGTAATTATCTGCCTAGTTTTTAACATGTTTTCTTTAAATCTGTAAGCCTGATATTTCAAACTGATCATTGTTTTACTGTACACTGTACATCTGATATTTTGGCTAACAGTGTTTGCCAATGGTCCAGGAGACTGGGGTTCAATCCCAGGTCGCGTCATACCAAAGACTTTAAAAAGGTACTTGATACCTCCTTGCTTAACACTCAGCAATATAAGGTACATATCAAGGATAAAGTGGAGCAATCTTGGGAAAGGAGTAGCGTCCTTCCCTACACCTCGGTGTAGTAGCTATTGAAAAAGGAGCCTTCTAGTCATCCTCGACTAAGATCGCCAACTTTATTTACTTAGATACTACTAATAAAGGCCTTTCATTTAATGGAATTTTTGTGGATTTTGTGAGCAGGGGTACAGGGTATCTAAAGATGAATACGAATTTCAGGGAAATGTCTTGAACCATCCGGTTACTGTGTTGTGATCAACTGCACCTTTACTTTTTGCACAACAAATATTTTTGTTTTCTTCTTTGATGTTATGGCTAATTCAAACTTGTAAGGCATAAGTTCTTGAATTAGACTATGTTGCACATTCATTTGTGCTGTTTTCAAATCACACAGAGTGAAACAATTCACAATGTGTCAGCACACCATCTACCACAATACTACCAACCTTCTATGGCTTGAACTGCTTTAGTCATGTGATATATGCACCACAAATTAGTATGTAATAAAATATTGCAAAACTTTTGATTTACCTCTGTATTTTGGTCACAACATACATATTTGCTTGATTCAAGTTTTATTTTCTTTCTTGGCAAGTATATTGGAAAAAGTATACTGCTTTGGTTTTGGAAATAGGCTGTAATTTGTGACTCCTTTTTGGTGTCTTCTTGTGTTTGAAGTAATCAAACACACTTCTTATTCTGTGAGAAAAAGACCAAAATATATAAGTAAATATCTAGTAACTATTTCAAGAGACACTTCAACCTGTAGTACCAATATTCAAGAGAGTTTCAAATTAAAAAATATCAACTTGGTGTAATATATATTTAGGTAGCAATATTGATTTACTTGGGAATCTGAAGTGCTTAATTCTATTTGTGATTATTAAGACTTCAAAATTCTATGGCTTCAGTTGAACAATATTCTCTCTCTTTCTCTCTCTTTAGAGCTAATTTTTTTTTTTTTAATTTGTTGTTAAAAAAGCATATTTTATGTTTTTCTAGTTGCGTAAGTATCTGCTTAATGTATTGATAGATGTTTGTTTTGTAAATATGTATTTTCAATGGAAGACTTATCTTTTAATTAGCCTTCTGTAAATTTGTTTATTTCAATGTTTTATGGATGCTACAATTTTTTAATTTCATTTTCATAACAAAATATATACAGCTAGACATTAAAGTTTCAGACTTAACATTTATTATATACATTTTTAATATAAATGTATTTGTATTTGTATCTAGACTAAACATTACATGAGCCAACATTAGTGTGTATGTAAGAAATTTATAACCAAACTTTTTATATGTAATTATTTTTATTTGTATAGGTTTGGATATAATTATTTAATATTTCAGTATACATTGTGTGAGTAGCCTGATTTTTATGTGTATTAAGATGTATACACATGTAATATAATTGCGGAGGGATTTCGTTTTGTATATCTTGCCTTTCGGTTTAGTTAGGATGAGAACCTTTTGCTTAGCGCATGGGTTAGTTAGGTGCAACATTAACACAGGTGTTCACGCGCGCGCGTGTTATTCAGAGATGTCAAAATAAAAATCCCAGATAGGAATTGGGACCAGAGGATGTGAATGACATCTTGCACCGGAAGTGTGGGCTGAGATTTGAGAAAAAGCAGGGAGTTGAGTTCCTGCCGCCGAACGAAAGAGTTGAGATTAAGACCTGGGCGAGGCCAGAC
Organism: Sepioteuthis lessoniana; assembly: GCA_963585895.1. Taxonomy (NCBI): domain Eukaryota; kingdom Metazoa; phylum Mollusca; class Cephalopoda; order Myopsida; family Loliginidae; genus Sepioteuthis; species Sepioteuthis lessoniana. Next base: position 108,362 of record CAUZXS010006496.1, read on the forward strand.
GACTTTGTGCGCTACAGGCACCGCGCATTGGTTGGGTTGAGAGCTGACGATGTAAAAGCAGTCAGCATAGAAAGATTGTGTCTCTCTCTCCTCATGTCGAATAACCTTTAACTCAAATATAATAAAAGTTTCGTACCTGAACCAATTTCGTGTTTTCGGATTCCTGTATATGTTTATGAACATTTTATGAACATTATGTCTATTTCACATATCCGTATCATGGGTATGTTACACACATTGAAGTTTCTTAATGCATATAATTATATAGACTCATGCATATAGTATATGTAAATTATATATATATAATCCAGTAAATCCGGAGTAGGGAACAAATTATTCAAAATTTGAATATTTAAATATTCCTAGTAAAGAGCTCAATGTAAATGATATCACAGAGCAAATATTCTTTCAAGAAAAAACCAAAATTCGGTCACATTGGGATTATAAATTTATTTCCATCCTGTTAAGATCATTGATTGATTCATATCAATGCTCTTAGCAGGATGGAAAACCGAAATTCAGTCACAATTTATAAATTTATAATCCTAATGTGACCAAATTATGTTTTTTTTCTTGAAAGTATATATATATATATATATATATATATGCTCAAGTGTATGTATTTACCTCACTCCTCTAGCACTAGCTGGATGTAACATAAGGTCAGTTTTTAAACTGAGTAAAGCTGTTTTTAATTCAGTGTTATTCCTTATCGTAGCTTGATTTTCTAATCAAGGCTAAAAAACAGTCTATCCTACTAGTTACTCACAACTGAAGGGAGAACAGATATATTCATACCTTTCCTAAATGTGAAATGAAATGCCAACAGCTTCATCCAGGGTTTGAATTTTGGTTGCTGATTCTATTTCCTATGCCAATAACTGTTGCCCTAAGTATGTCTCCTATGCTCAAGTGTATGTGTGTGTGTTTTTGTGGGGGTCTAGGCTTGGTGCATGCATTTGTATAAATGTAGAGGTATTTATGTGTATACCTGGGATAGGAGAGAAGTTTTATAGTATATTCATTTTAATATTATGTACTAAATTTAAAAAGAACATTGAAAACAGCTAAAATATTGTATACAGACATATTTTAACTAAGAACAAGTTAAGGCTGAATGTTTTTATAATTTACGAGGAAAATAGTATTGTGTATTTGCATATTAATTTTTATCTAATACTCTAAGGCATGTTATAATGGTTATTGATGTAAGAAATGGACTTGGCATGTAGAGTTCAAATTCTGGACACAGTAGTATTCATATCTTTGACAATGACTAAAAATTGACAAAAGTAGACGTACTTGGGTTAATCCATTAAAGACTTTGAATGATTTTATTCTGCTTTCAGTTACAGCTGTGACATTTCATTTGCTAATAAGAAAAGGCCAAGAAAATGTTGAACTAAATCCAGTCGGTCATTTTCAATAAAACATATCTAGTGAAGACGTGTGTTTTCTTGTATTCCTTCATTTAAGCATGTTTGATTAATTAATAAAGACATATTTTGTCTATATAATTTGATTTGGATCCTTTTAAATTTCCTGACAAGTGTTTTGGTATTAGGTTGGAGTTGGTAGATTAATTTACCGAAATTGTCCAGAGCGCTTTAGGACCTTTCATAGGCCATTATCAGGGGTTGTTTGCAAGTGTAAAGATTGTTTTTTTTAAAAAAAGTTTTTAGGTTTTTTATAACATTGCAAAATTACATAAATGTAGAGTTGGATTAAACTGAGATGCTGATGACATTGAACAAATTTAAAACAGAACACTGTCAACAGAAATAGAATATTATCTAAAAAAAAGACTAAAGGCATTTCAAAACATTGTCGCTATTTTTAAAGTTAATCCTATTAATTCTAGGTTTTTTTGTTTTTAGATGTAAGGCTTCGAGGATTTATAGTTGTAACTTATTGATTTTGTGTGCTATTATAGTGGTGTTTTCAACTAGAATTTTTTGAAATTTGGATTTGGGAATAGTGGCTTTTAAGATGTAGGGGCATGGAGCTAGAATCATTAATGTGCACAGTAAGAAATCTTGAAAAAGTCATTGTGCTAAGATAATTTTCGTAAATTCATGTACCAACATATTCCTTCATTTAAGCAAGTTTGAAACCAAAACCAAAACACTTGTCAGGAAACTTGAAAGGATCCTCATCAAATTATATAAACAAAATGTGTCTTTATTATTTAATCAAACATACTTAAATGAGGGCCTGCTGCCCAACTACACATATTCCTGCTTATATATCTGCATCTGAGTATCAAAAAGTATTTTATGAATTAATGAATATATAATTAGATACATATGTTGAGATAACTGAGTGCATAGTTATATAATTGTGCAAATATATTCCTTTTTAAGAACTAACATGTATGTATATACATGTGTTTATTCATATTTATCATTTGAATATTTAATTATATGTTTGTATTGATGTCTATATATATATATATATATAGATTATGCATAGGGATATAACAAAGCTTTGGAAATCTTTCTAGAAGCTAACAAGAATTACTGTGAAGAAGCCAATGAAATGTCTTCCAGTTTGTCAAAGAATTTTGTGTATACGAGGAAGAATTTCAAAAGCATTTCTTGGACTAAAATGTGAATAAATGGTACTGCATTTTGCTAAGTCATATAATATTTTGTATTTTTGATGTCACTTTAATTGGTCAGCATCTTAATATTGTTATTTGATTGGGTAATTAAAATAAAAAAAATTAGTGCTTATTCTGAAAGTAATAATTCTTTTTGAAAATAATATTTACTAGATATAGGAGTGAATGATGGAAAAAGACAAACATGTGACATGTGGATATGAAGGAAATGGCTGGCAAATAATGTAATATATTCATGCATTGTTGTTTACTGTTTCAGTCTTAAAATTTAGAGACTCAAAAGTTGAAAAACAAACAAAAAGCATGTTACTAAGTGTTAGAATTGGTTAGAAACTATTCAACTGTATGTATTTACCCAAACTCTCTGCCACGTTATCAGATAAACTGTTTAATTGTGGCTGGCTTGTTCAAAGCCATAGAAATGAATATAAACTGACAAGGTCTAGGATATCTTGAATTTGTGGTAATGTTTGAGCTCACAGCTATCATTTGACCACAACGTCATTGGGAGCAATATTACTGAAACATTTGAACAGAATATCAATAAATTTTTGCTTAAATCATTCTTTATAAAACAAAAACAAAAATGAGTCTCTTATTTCTTAGATGGACTATCAAGTAAAGTGTGAATAAGTTTGTAGCCTGTTTATGGTCTCTCCTTAGTTTATGACACAACATAGCAGAAATAAAGTCAATGACTTCATTACAATGCAACAATGTTGCTATCATATCTCAAAGGGAAAGCAGGAGATGTACACCAGGATGGCAATATAGGTGTCCATAGATGAACAATTCTACTGTGGTCTTATTTTTGGTACTTCAAAAGCATGAAAATTCATTGCATGAAAAATAGGATGTTTTCTTTAATAAGATCTTTTTTTTTATTTTTTAGTACAGCTGTAAATCTCTTTCTGAGATCAATAACTTTGTTCTGGGGAACCAGCATCCATTTAAGTACTTTATGACAAAGGAACCACATTCAAAATATATCTTGGAATGTGAAGAGCACAGTTTGTATGAAACAGCTTAAAGCTAATAAAAGCTGATGAAAAGAAGTTGATCAAGAATTATCTTATTTCTTGATCAACCAGCAACAGATTGGGCTTTTTAATGCAATTCTGTATGCAGTATTCTGAGAATGTTTTGGAATGGAAAAAAAAATGAACTTAGGAAGTGGTAAACAAAAGAAGAGATAGATGGATAAACAGAGGCTTTTAGAAGAATAGAGACTTTTGAAAAATGTCTACAATTTTCTCAACAGAAAAAACCAAAAAAACCCAGGATTGTTAGAATAGTAAAACAAATAAGTAATTCACAGAAAATGCCAAAATGAAAGAAATTATGTAAAACACATTAGAAAGCTTCTATAAGAACCTTTGCTAATTTATTTACTTGTTACTCAAAGTTTAACCCCCCCCAAGAACATCTAAAATAATTACTCTTGATCTATTTTACAATTTTCTTCTATATCATATTAATGAGCAGCTTTTCAGCATATGCCGCCTTTTATTTCTTTTTATTTTTATTATCATTTTTTAAACACATGATACCTTTTAATTATTATAAATATTTGACTAGTATTTCTTTCATTTTATTTCTGCTGCAATATATAAATAAGATGGTAGAGGTACTTGTCAAAAATCTTATCATAATTCACCAAAATGTTTATCTGTACTTCTAAGAGACTGTCATTTTTAGCCTGTTTTGTTTTTTGAACTGTAAGGGTCATTCCTGAAAAGGTTTTAAACTCTATTCAACTATGATTATTTTATTTTTTTACTTCTAGAAATAAAACTACTTATGCCAATATTCTTATAATTCACTGAATACCTGTCTGTCAATCCATCCATACCACTGAGGCTCCACTATCTTTTATTTGATTTCACTCCAGCTTTCAGGAATTGTTAGGTTCATTCTTGAAAAAGTTTTAACCCTTAGAACCCCTCCACAACTGTAAAATTGTTAGATAACTGATGATATTCAGAGGGAACAGACATCATTTTCAAAGCTGCATGAAAAGGATTTATTTAATAGATATAATTGGAAAATGATGATTTATCTATTTATTGGGTCATCCATATGGTGTAATGGAAATTTACTAAGCCTTTTGCTTAGATGTGGCACAAGGCCATATGAAAGGGGCACCCAATGAGACTCAAACTCACTCGTGTAGGTTTGCTAGTCGAGCTTGCTAACCATTACACCACCAGAGGCGCCTCATCCATATGGTGTAATGGCTAAATTGTTGGTCTGTGGCCTTGAAGTAAGCGAGGTTGAATTCCAGTTGCACTATTATATTCATTGATACCTGTGTGACGGGGAAATTGACTAAAATCCCTAAATGGGACTTTATTTTCGCACGTGTGAAGACGGGGCAGGTTGGCACTTGATCCCCTACCGAAATAAGTCCTGTTCAGAGTTCTTTTCTCAGGCAGATAAGAACTGGCATATTGCGTGAGGGAATAATTTAGGGCCAGACTGGCCACCGCTGGCAAAGGGGTCCAAAATTTCACACTATCACACACCCACCAGGCCGCTAAACTTCTTCCCCTTAGATAATAGAAGAATACGGGCCTATAGGTCTTAGTTGTAAGAATATTAATATTGCTATAGTCGGCAACTCCGGTTTCCCGTGTGATACTTTAGGAATTAATAGGACAGTTCTAAGCAAGATAATGTAAGGCGAATAGAAGCTGAAAGGAAAGCATGGAATAATAACATAGACCACATGGTAAAATGAAAATACATAGGTTCTTTACTACGGTTATATACATATATATGTTCAAAGTGTCAAAAATATATAATAGGATAGTCCATGAATATAAATGTCTTTTCTTGGCTTTTATCCTTTTTCAAATTGAGAGAGAGAGTGGTAACAAAATTTGGGTGTAACGGAAAAATGTCCCAAAGTTACTTATCTTATTTTTTTGACGGGGTTCCACTGGAGAATTTCTCTTCTTTCACGGGCTAATAGACTTTGTACTGTTTTTAATGCTGGCTTGAGAGACTCAGGTCTCTCATGTCTCAGTCTTTTGTCTTTAGCCCGGAGTGAAATGGCTATCGTCCGTCTGCCACGGGACTTGCTCAAAAAACTCTTTTTGTATTTTACTTCCGTTGAGGGGAAGGGAACCCCACTTCCGTTTGGGGTCCCCCCGCCAATCATTTGGCTTCATTTTCTCTTTCCCCTTCCGATGTCCGGCGACCCAAGGTCACTTAAGTGCGAACATCTGTGTGACCCACATTCATTTCTAACGGTCACTTTTTGACTGCTAGATAATTTTAGTTCAACGGGGGGGAGAGTATCATTCCCACCTCCTCGTCTCCGTGAGCCATCACATGACACCTGTTGATATTCTTTCGTAAAGCTCGGTAACTATGAGTCATCACTTGTTTGTGTAAAAGCTTTATTTCCAAAAGAGTAGTAAATACTATTTTGGGGAGCACAAGGCCCCAAGTTTTGAGGGGAAGGGGAAGGGGAAGGAGTGCTAGTCTATGAAAACTAAGGAGCCCTAGCTAGCCATATTTGCCGACCCATTCAACAATACAAATGGTCATTCATTCTTCACCAAGCGTGCTACAACCACCAAAATACCACATTTACTCTATGAGAAGAGTCCTACTTAAAAACCACAAATGAAAAATGTATTTTTTTTACAATGAATGGTTTATGTATAATTTAAATGATAGGAACAGGAGAAGAACCCCAAAAGAAAAAGTAAAAATAGAACAAAATAAACACCTGTTTGGTTTCCCTCCCATCTCCCCACCTATAAAATGAAGGCCGACTGTTTTCCAGTCTCTGAGGGGACCAAAAACAAGCCGGACCTTCCCTCGTGGCCAAGGAAAACTAAGCTAAAGGGGCAAAATAAGCACAGGCTAGGGTGTGGTGTGGAAAGTTTATGTAGGAATGAGAATATTGATATGAATTCCAAGATCTTCAGAAAAATGGAGCAGGATCAAAGGTTATGGGACAATAAAGAATGGGGGCAAAGAAGACCTTGGAGACTAACAACTAGATGACAGGGACAATGATTCACAAGATACTGCTAATTAGGAAAAAAGGGAACAAACAAACTACTTATCCAGAGTGGGGTCCCAAAGGACCTGGTCCGTAGTTGCCATGCACAGGAAGAGGGAGGAATGATGACTCCAACGTTGCCCCCTTTCGTGTGACCAGGATCGCTGCATGCACCTTCTGTCAAATGTTATGCGATCCAAGCATTTCCTATCACATCTGATTTTGATCCTAAGTTGATACCTAAAGAACAAAATCAGATCATGATGAGAAAAGTTAGCATCATCATATAATCCCTTCTTTCGCTTCATCCAAATCCCCATTCTAGCAATAAGCTAGGATCACGAGAAACACCGCACGCTTCTCACCTTGAAACTGAGGTAAAATGTCTATGATGTAACCAACATTGAGCAGCACGAGCTTGCTGGCCATCCACTCTCTAACAAGATTCCAAAATGGACAAACTCACTCACAGTAGTAGAAGGCGTGCTCAGCTGTTACTTCTAAGCCACTGCCACAGTGAGGACAATCGGGCATGTCTGCCAGAATTCAAGCCAAAAGGAGCAACACATTTGGTGCAAGCCACCAGGTGAGCGAGAACTCTGAATTGTTCATGAAGCCAGAACCTGGTGCCAAATCCAATGTGAGCGAACTTCCTCCATCAACCAGTTGAGCTGATCCACTAGAGGATCCGCAGCAGAGCCCACCACTAGTTCCTGATACAGTTCCTTTCAAGACTGAGAAAGGTCACTGGAATCAGGAAGGCTGTGAAGAGCCTTATGGCATTCTCAGGCAAACGGTGCTTCGCCCTTCAGTTTATGTCCACCTTCTGCCTTGGGGTCTGACTTAAGGCGAGGAAAGGTATTTCTTGCCTTTTACCTCCAAACCGAGTCTGTCAACAAGGATCAGCCCAAGTAAGCCAGTCTTTCAGCAAACCAGTGGTTCTCCGGATCAGGCATATCTAAACCCCCGTTCCTCGGACGTTGACAACAGACCTGTTTATGGACCATCGGCTTTCCACTTTCCAAAATAATTTGGAGTGAGATCATTGAAGTGCCAGCCAATAGTTCCTAGGCAGAGGAAGTACAGACAATCAGTAAAGGATCAAGGGGAAGATGTACGTGGCACACACTTCTGCCCTGTCCTTTAAGGACAAATGCCTTCGAAGCCAGGTACCCACCTGGGCATGTACCTTGGCCTATACTTCTGACCAATTTCGCTCCAACTGGAACCTGGGCCTGAACCACACCCAGAGGATGAGGATGGGTCTGTCACTCCAGTGGAAAGGCCCTGCCAGTGGAATGCCACCCCTCCAGGTGCCTAGCCACAAACCTTTGCTCTTATAAAAGTTGATCTTGGCCCCTGCTATCTGCTCGTACCTCGCAACCACCACCTTCACAACCAGTATGTCCAAATGGCGGAACACAAAGACAGTGATATCATCAGCATATATGGATACCTTTGCCGAAAGGGGACCAGCAAAAGGAATGCCGTGCAGGGCTGGACTAGCCTTCTTTTCCCTAAGCCTCTGGAGCAGGGGCTGCCAGACTGACCTTTTGATTGCGAATGCCTCTGAGCACTTCCCGTTCACCTGTACCACCACCTATGGGTTGTGGTACATCATGCTCATCTATTTGTGGAACTCTGGTTGGAATCTGGCAGTCAACCCTATTGAAGGCTTTGGACTGATCTAAATTGATCAGTGTGGTTTCGGTGCCATCTTTTAACCCCTCTAAGATCTCGCTTACCAAGTGCAAGTTGTCTTGGATTGATCTTCCCTTCACAGCGTAGTTCTCCTCAGGTCCGATCAAATTGCTAATGACAAGCTGCAAAGACCCAGGCCAAAATCTTTAACTTAATGTTTAGTAGAGTTAAAGACCTGTAATTCTCTAGTTTCTCCCAAACATGCCTGCCACCTTTCTTCAGCAATGTGATCATGCCCTTGGTAATGCTACCAGGGATATCTCCCTGGGCAAACCAATGGTTGAACATATCCGTCAAAATAGGCACAAACATGTGTAATAGGGTAAACCATCAAGTCCGGGCGATTTGTTGAGGCCGACCTGCTTCAATGCATCATGGACTTCATATTCAGTAACTAAACTCTTGCAGCTAGCTGCTTCAGCCTCCCGAAGGTGAGGGAAGTTGGCTAAATAGCTACAAAACTCCTGAACCGGAAGGTGAGGACAGCGAGCAAAGCAATCATGTAAGTGCGTCCGAAAGGTGTCACACATCTCACAATTCGAGCTGAGCAAACGTCTGTCCGGGGACTTGACCAATTCGATATGCCAAAAGGGGAACCTTTGTACTTCTTCCTCATGCACTAACATGTTGCATTTAATGGCTTTGTTAGGAACTCTTTTTAACCTAGATCTAACTATGTATCTGTTTTACAATCGCTAGCCTCACACTCAAAGTCCTGTCTAACTAAATCTACAGCTAGGGAATCCCCACCTTCCACCACCCAGGATAGGGTATCTTCTAAAGATTTTGCCACCTTAGTCCTATTTAAGTTAAGCTGGCACCCATACTTGATGGCGAAATCTCTAATCCTATGTTTGAGAGATCCCCACCTCTTATTCCTGGTAACCGCCCCCACTAATGTCCGCTGAACTACTTGGCAAAAATATCTGCAGCAATTCATGCGTACATTTTTATTTTCATCTGAATTGTTTATCCTAAGTCAAACTCTTCAGATTACAAACATCAGTGACCATCTTAAAAGTTGGAAGTATTTACCAACCCCTCTGCACAAGTAGGATGTAACACAAGGTCAGTTTTTAAGCAGAGTTTAACAGGTTTGAATTCAGAGTTTTACTTCTCCTAGACTGGTTGCCATGCCAAGGTTAAAGAGCACAGTCTGCCCTACTATTTACTCATAGCTGGAAGGAGAATTGTTAGATTCATACCTTTCCCAGTGTTATTGGCGCTATGTAAAATGTAAATGACCTTGTCTTGGATTTGAACTCTTATGGCTGTGTCCATTTTTTATAATGATAACCATTACACCATGAGTGCCTCCAAATTGTGTGTAATATTAGTAAGTACTGCTGGTTAATAATTAACAAAGCTTCATTTATGAAATTTAAATAAATACCCTTCTGTGGAAACTAAGGGAGAAAACATAAAAATGTAATATAATCTTGGAGGAATTGGAATTAGCTTACAATTATTTTCAAAAGAGGAAACATTTCATACAAATGGAACAATTTTAGTTTTATTGCTTAACACTGAAAGTTTCCATTTCATTCTTAATCATGTCCTTCTTCATGTTAGCTTGAATCACTTGACATTTTCATTGTTCCATTGTCATGGCAGCCTTCCAAGGGGTTGTTTCCTGTCCTTTTGGATACCACTCAACAACTGCATGGGCCCATTTATTGTCTGTGAACCTTGCTGTGGGTTCAGTTTTGCAGAACTTTTGCTTTCAGTACTCCATGATCATGTTCTGTAATATAATTAAGGATGTAATTAATCATATTGGTTAATTATTTTATTTGTAGCAATAAATTGTAAGTTAGCTAATGAGTTGAAGTGTAAGTCACAGGATGAAGTAGTTAAAATCTGTGGCAGAATAAACACATTTTAAATTCAATGACAGCTAATTTCGCTGTCAGGTTGATGGAAAGTTTTTAATGACACATGTTCTGATCATCATTAGTTGATGAGATAATTAATATATACAAGCAGGGAGATTTTTGGAAATTAGTTCAGTGAGTTCAGTTCAGAGTTGGAGACATTTGGTTGAGCTCAGGCCCACTGGGGGTGAAAGCTGGAGTTTGGTGAAGAAAAGTAAAGTCTGTATTTTTGTTTTATCTACCACCCATAAATCTCATTGCATTTCTATGTGACCCAAGTAATTCTTTCTATCCTTCTCTCATGTTTTGATAGCAACTGCTATGAAATGTTGCAGTCAGAAAATTTTCGTATTTGAAACAACTGGGTCAGTCTTGTATTCAAGAGATGTAACACCTATTGATATCCAAGGTGGTGCTGTGTTGGCGAGGTAACATTACAGTTCTTCACTCTACTCTGTTCTTGAATTATCTCACTTTTGATGTGTTCATGCAATGATATTCTCAGCATGGAACTTTTCATAGTCCTCTGTGTTGTAACCAGATTCTGTTCTTCCTTTTTCATAGTAGCTCACATTTTGTTTGCGTATAACATCACAGACAAAAGGAAAAGATTGGCAATGGAAGTGCATTGTGACCAGCGATGTGGAAAACATCTGACAACCTGACCAATAAGAAAACAAAAGAAATACTGAAAGAAAAATCTTTTTTATTTGGTGTATCAACAAAAGGAATGAGCAATTTTATGTTAAGCAAAAGATATATTACAACAAACAGCTGGAATATTTGATTTACCAAGATATCTTGAACATGGGAGGACATAAAAATGTTAAAAGATAAAAGACTTAAATTCTATTATGGAATCTGGTCAGACATTGCAGATCTTTCTTTTTTTATTGAACTTCCTGTTCAAAGTCATGAAGTTTTGGATCTTAGTAAAAAAAAAAACCGACAAAAAACAAGAGACTTTATATACTTTCAATTTATGTATATGACGTCTATGACCAGAGTACTTCACCAACTGTTAAACATTGGAAATTGGAATAAAGATCAGTTGTATCATCCTGTTGGTTCTTTTTATTAAGACTAGTGAGATAATGATGCCTGAAGCAGAGCAGTATTCTTTGTATGCAGAAAAGAATATAAAAGTATTTGCTCATTGATAACATTTTGGTGATCACAAAATCTCTAGTAGATATGGAATGTCAACTGTACCATATTTGTCAACTTTTCAGCTAAACAGTGATAAGAAAGAGACAGTGTAATTGGAGTTTCTCTCTTGTAAAAGTGATAAAGTTATCTCTCTTAATGAGAATTTGATTCCAGTATCATGAGAGAAGCCTCAGTTGCTATGCTATATCACTAAATAATTGTCTTTGGTTTAGAGATATTATAAAGTAACTTCAAAACAGTCTACGATTCATTGACAAATGTAGCCTTATTGTAAAAAAAATATGATGTATGCAATTAATAATCATTCTTAAATGGCTGTGGCTATTGCAAAGTTATGATTGCTGTACATCAAGCAAATGGATTAAATAATCAGTATATATATAATAATGACCAAGATTTCCTGCTTCCTTAACAACTTGACATAATACAACAAATAGTCAAAATTAAGGGTGTCCTGAGTATAATATTAAATTACATCCAGTTCTGCAGCTCTGAGTGGTGTGGAGATACCCCTTCATTACCAGATGTGCTTAGCGTATGTCATAGGAAATGGAATCACAAACTGAGTTCAAATCCTAGACAAGATTGTTTACATTTCACTTTGTGCTGATGCTCTTGCTTAGGCAACCAGTTTAGGAGAAAGGAAAACTCTGAATTTAAACCAGTTTTATTTTGCTTAAAAATTGATCTTGTGTTGCATCCTACCTGTGGTAGACAAGTTAGGTAAATACATACCCCTTCATTATCATTACTCCCAGGTCCACTCTAACATAGAGTGATAGTACTTTTGAGGTTCTATAGGTCAAATAAATTTGTGTGTATTTAGAATAGTTACTTGTAGCTATCATTGTTTACGAATCATTATCATTAATTATTTAAAACAATTATTTGCCAAAAAAAAAAATGAATGACTTCAACTAACCTAAATCGGATTGACAAGCCATAAAACCAACCAACCAACCTCCAGACTATGAATATGTATCCACCAAAACAGACTTTTTAAAAACACTTGTTTCACCAGTTCTAATTTTTTTTTGGGATATCAAGTCATAAAGTTAACACTGAGAGAAAGTGTAAAGTCACAGATGCTGGAAAAGGTGTTTAACCAGTTTTTTTAAAATGAAAAAGTGATTGGTGGTATAACGATTCAGTTTTAAAACATTACAGTGATAACCCCAAAAGACCATACGAGGTTAGAAGGGATATGGTAAAAGAAGGGATGTACTGGGATGAGTAAAAAATTTTGCAGTATTTTGGCACATGCTAGTTAGTGACATGTATATACATGACTAAAGCAGTTTAAGCCATTGAAAGTACCTGCTGTGGTTGGTAGTATCATAGCGCTAGTAAATTGTGTATTGCTTTGTTTAGTGTGTGATTTGAAAGTTATCCACTTGCAATGTTATCTAATTTGGTGGGGGTGTCCTCATAGTGTAATGGTTAAAGCGATGGACTGCGAAATCGTAGTATGCAAGTTCATACTCCAGTCGCGCTATTACATTCACTTTCGGGCAAATACCCTTGGGAAAGGTATGAACCCCCTTATCCTCTCAGCTATGGGTTAAATAGTACCACTACTGTTCTTCTAGGAGAATAGATTGGGCATTAAATAACCTACAAAGGTTGATATGCCATTAAACAAAGAAACCAACCAACCAACCTAATTTGGGAACTTAAGCTTTACAAATTAGAAATGGGCTTTGATGCTGTGGAAGCAATTAAAACCATTAGTTGTGTAAAATGTGAAGGCCCAGTTGATCATGGTACAGTAACCAAATGGTTAAAAAAATTTCACCTGGGTTGCAAGAACCTCAATGATCAGGCAAAGTCAGGTAGGCCTAAAACTGTGGATTGTGAGGATATGCTCATATCACCAAATCTGGTGAGCAACACTTGAACTTGGCACCACACAGTCCCATGTGGTTTGTAACTTTCATGACCTCAGCAAACACACCCAGAGCTGCTGAATTGTGCCTCATGTACTACCAGAATATTGCAAAACTTTTGACTCATCTTAATAAAATTGCAAAGAAGAGAGATAATTGGCTACAGTCATTAGACAAGCAAAATCAGGTACTTGTACCGAATGAGGAATGTACTGAGCAAATATTTCTGACCTGGCATTACTTCAGTCAGATGGAAACAAATGTTTCCTTATAAATGCTGGAAGAGTTGAAAATGAAAAAGAAAGAATTGCTAATGGCAAGTCTACTAAAATTTAATTTACATAATAAAAGAATGTTGAATTGTTTAGGTGGCTGAATAAAGACTTTTTTTTTTTTTTTTTTTTTTTTTTTTTGAAAATCGAGGTATTGATTTAATGTTGTCATGTCTGTCTCTATTTCTACACAGACATGAGAGATGTATTGTCTCTGGCCTTCAGGGAAAACTATGAACCCATTGTTGTAACAGTGGTCCATAATGATATAGATACTTTTGTTTAGGAAGGAGTGAAGTATTCTAATTAACATTTCATAGTTATATCTCTTACATTCAGAATTGGGAGGATTAAAAAATAACATTTAGTTTGAATACAGCCAGAACAAAATTATTATTTATTTGGATTGATTTGTTTTCTAAGAGCATTTTAAAGTCTATTGCTCTATTAACAACCTCACTATTTTAGTTCTATAGATATCAAGATCAAAATTGATAACTCTGAAATTTTGCTCCGTTGGCTGGGGTGGGGCTGTAGAATACTCCGACTGCACCTCTGCAGAGGGGTAAGACCCCCACCAATGAGTGCTGGATATGACACTTAACAATCTGATGGTGAGGTTCCAGTGATGCTGGGGCTTTGGGGAATGTGGAGCACTCCTTCATTGCCATCGCTCTCAGGTCCACTCTGGCCCGGAATGGTAGCACCTGATAGGGCTCTGTCTCTGGGTCAAATAGAACTAACTGCATAGTTCCCTTAAACTGAATTGTTTGAATTAGAACTGTTAGACTAAACTGAATAGCTTGAAATAGAAATGTTTTTGACAAATAAACTGTACTTACATTTAAACTGCGTGCTTGTGCTAAACTGAATTGTTTGAAATGGAACTGTTTTTGACATTGAAACTGTACTTACACTTAACTGAATTGTTTAATATAGAATTGTTTTGACATTTAACTGTGTGTAAACAAAATCTGTACTTATACTAAACTGAATAGCTTGAAATAGAAATATTTTTGACAATTAAACTGTATACTCATGCTAAACTGAATTGTTTGAAATAGAACTATTTGCATAAAAATGGGTTTGGCATTAAATAACCTACAAAGGTTGATATGCCATAAAAACCAACCAACCAACCAACTCAGAAATTAATTGAAAAGGAAAGAGTTCACTGTAAATATGAGAGAAAATGACCTTTCTAAACTTAGTAAAATAAAAAATGTTTTCTCCCTTTTTTAAAAATAACTTTCATTTACAGCAGGAGTTTAAAACATGTGACTGGCAGATTACTTTCCTTTAGCATATGGCTGAATGATTTTCATGACTAATATTTTCCTAAAACTTGGTCATTTGTTCTTTTCCTCTGACCATGTTTCTCTGCAGAGAAAGATAGAATGTACTTTTGATATTTCATGGGCTTTCTCTTCAATATCAAAGTTGAAAAGTAAAAATAATCCAATTTTATATACTTTTAATTAGAACATTATTGAAAGTAAAATCTACATTGGCTTGTTTCAAAAACCTATTGTGGTAAATGGCTCACTGAGATTATAGAACATGAAGAATTTTTTTTTCATAATATGTAAAAGGGCGGATTTGACAACTCATTTGTGTGGAGAGTGTACTTGAGATGACTGACAATACACACAAATAGAAAATCATAGAAAATGTTTGTTAAATAAATAGAAATTATATCTACCATTTCTTTAGATATGATGAAACTATGGTTTTTGGTTTTGTTTTATCTGTTTTAATAATATTTATTGTACAATTTATTGTAATTTACCCATGAAATACAATAGAATAGAAAAAAAAAATTTATCAAAAGTGAAAATGGAATTAAGGAAAATTTTAAACCCTATGTTTTGTACTAATTCATATATCCCAATAACTATCATGTGAGTATACATATTGATGAATAAAAAAAAAAAGAAGCTGCCTATCAGCTGTAATGCAGATTAGGATTATAACTGATGGAAATTATGTGTCCCTCCTCTCATCTTACTTTTTACCTAGTTGGCTGGGGCTGTAGAATACACCAACTACATCTCTGCAGAGGGGTAAGACTCCTCCAGCAAATGTCCTGGATATGACACTAAACAATCTGATGGTGAGGCTCCAGTCTAGTAGACTTGAGGAATGCAGAGAACCCTTTTATTGCCATCGCTACCAAGTCCACTCTGACCCGGAGTGGTAGCACCTGATAGGGTCCTCTCTGTTGGTCAAATAGAACTGTTTGACATTAAACTGAGAGGAAACAAATGGCTTATGCTAAACTGAATTGTTTGAAATAGAACTGTTTGATCATTAAACTGTATGTAAACAAATGACTGATGTTTAATTGAATTGTTAGTTATAAATAACAATACTTGGAACCATTTCACTGAGATCAAACAAATAATTGATATTAAATAGAATTATAAGTGTTAGATTGCAATAATTGAAACCATTTAACTGTGTACAAACAATTGCAATACTTATGTGCAAACAAATTAGTTACAACTCATTTAAAAATGAAGTTATCGACAAATTAATCTCTTACATATCATGTATAACTTTAAATGTGTGCAAACAAATGACATATTAAATTGTTACTGTTACATAGCAATACTTGAAGACATTTAACTGTGTGCAAACAAATCACTAATGTTAAATTGTACTGTTACATAGTAATACTTGAAGACATTTAACTGTGTGCGAACAAATGACTGATGTTAAATTGTTACTGTTACATAGCAATACTTGAAACCATTTAACTGTGTGCAAACAAATGACTGATGTTAAATTGTTACTGCTACATAGCAATACTTGAAACCATTTAACTATTTGCAAAAAAAATGAGCTCATGCTTTTTTAAAAATGTTATCAACAAAATGTGTTTACAAATCCTGTTTAAGCATATTTGATTAAATAATAAAGACACATTTTGTCTATATAATTTTATTAAGATCCTTTCAAGTTTTCTGATAAGTGTCTTGGTTTCAGGTTGGAATTGGTAGATGAATTTACGAAAATTGTCCTGAACGCTTTCGAACCTTTCATAGGCTGTCATCAGAGGCTGCTTGCAGGTGTAAGAGTGTTTTTAAAGAGTTTTGAATGTTTTTTGGTTTTTATGACATAACTAAACTATGTAAACGCAGAGTTGGATAAAACTGAGATGCTGATGAATTTAAAAAACAGAACACTATCAACAGAAATAGAATATTATCAAGAAATATGGAATATTTAAAAAAAAAAAAATGCGTATGTTGGTCTTACTACTACAACTCTTTCTTGACAGCTTACAATGCACCTTAATGATTCTAGCTCCATAGCCTTACATTGTAAAATCCATTCTATTCCCAAATCCAAATTTCGAAAAATTCTAGTTGAAAACACCACTATAATATCATACGAAATAAATAAGCTATGACTAAAAATCCTAGAAGCCCTACATATAAAAACAAAAAAAAACCTAAAATCAATAGAATTAATTTTGAAAATAGCAACAATGTTTAGAAATGCCTTTAGTTTTTTTTTGTTTTTTAAAAATATTCCATATTTTCTTGATAATATTCTATTTCCGTTGATAGCGTTGTTTTTTAAATTCAGACTGCTGCCTAACTACACATATTTTAAAATCCTATTTAATATATGTATAAACAATATTTGGCATTAAATAACCGACAATGGCTGATATGCCATAAAACCAAACCATTTTACTTCTGGCCTATTTTGCCTCTCCCTTAGGACATAAAGGTCTGAGACCTCATGTTTGGCAATTTGGTACCCTACTGACAAAGAGATATTAAGAAAAGTAAAAAATTAACAGTATCAATTATCAACGTAAGTAATTTACCTTCAGTGTTTAAAAAAACAAAAAAATTCAGTTCACATATGAGAGGATGCTGATAAGTTCTTAGTTCAGTCAAGAATAGAATGTTTTTTTCTGGGTTGGGGGGAGGGGGAAAGGAATGTTAAAAAAATCCTGAAAAACAATATTCCAAATTTGTTGAACTTGTGAATAGTATGTATGATTATGGCTCTAGGTCTTTCACTCTTTCAAGTACATTTATAATTCAACCTGAAAGAAAAGCGCCTTTTCCTGAGCATGTGTTCACAAGCTGATTATATTTAGATTGTAAAATAGATAATCTTTAAACTGTATGACCTTTATTAAGTTCTTATATGATTAGTTAGAAGATACACTAGTTTAAACTTAACAAGAAGACCAATGTTAGCTGTACGTCTTGATCTATTCAATTTTATCTTGAAAAAATTACTTATTCCCTTGTGCTCATAAATTTAGAATTGTTGGAAAATCTAATTAATAATCTATACACTTACATATGATCTATTAATTCACTCTAATTGGACCTGCCACTATTGCATTTACTTATTGATTAATGCCCTTGAGAAAGTTATGAACCCCTTTATCCTTCTAGTTATGAGTTAAATTGTACCACTACTGTTCTACAAGGATGGATTTGGCATTAAATAACCCACAAAGGTTGATAAGCCATCAAACAAAGCAACCAAACAAAATCTAAGTAAACCTGACGTGACCTACTTCCTCCTACAAGGATGGATTTGGCATTAAATAACCCATTATGGTTTATATGCTATTAAAACAAAAATATCAAGTCTGAAGTGACTGTAACTTAGCTTCTGTGCAATGCATAAAGTGAGAGATGCAAATAGCATTTTGGTTTGGTTTGGTTTCTTTGTTTAATGGCACATCAACCTTTGTGGATTATTTAATGCCAAAGGCATCCTTGCAGAAGGACAGTAATAGTATTATTTAACTCATAGCCAGGAGGGATAAGGAGTTCATGCTTTTACCAAGAGTATTAGTCTGAAAGTGAACATAATAGTGCGACTGGAGTTTGAACTCACTTTGTATAATGTTGCAGATCAGCACTCTGGCTACTCTGTCATGGGGGACTCTCTCTGCAAATTACATTTCATGAATATTTACAGTAGCCACAATATGTAAGAAAAGCTCACAAACTATTTTCTGTTAAAATGTTGTGGCTCTATGAATAGTGCTCACTTTGGAAATCTCCAATCAAGGATTGACAGTGGTTAATATCAATGAGTAGGTTTGATTGTACTGAAAGCTGATGTATAAAAAGCTACAATCACCTGTATGCAGATGATTACTCTTAATCAGATATGATGTTGCTCTTTATAGTAAGGATTGATTGATTTTACTGGCATGTCAACCCATCTAGAGTTATTTTATACTTACAGTTTATTGTACGTTCTTATTTACATTTTTGTGGAGTTTTTTTCTTAAGAGGTTTTTATTTGCACATAGTCATATCAAATACATTTGAGTTTTAGATTGATTTATTTGACCCATAGGTGGGACCCTAACAGGTACTAATAGCAATGAAGGGGTACTCAAGATTCTCTGAAGCTCCAGGACTAGAGCCTCATCATCAGATTTAGTTTAGTTTCATATCTGGGACACCCCCTTTTTTTGGTAGGGGTCTTAACCCTCTGCAGAGGTTGTTGTCAGCATATTGTAAGCCTCACTAACAGAGCAAGAGGAAGGATTGTTTTTGGAAAAACAATATGGGAATGTACCTAAATTCTAAAAAAAAATTGTTTGATAAAAATAGTAAGCTGATATTATTTCTCTTTTGATAGTTTTTCACACCAGTATTAACTGATGGTTTTTTCACTGGAGTCTGCGTGACAGCAAGTCTCTTCAAGTCTCCAGGACTCTTCTCAGTATTCTGACTGATCTCAACAATGCTGTAGTTTGGATGGTCTACACTCGTCCTCTTATTTCCAAATCTTCTAGTCTCTGTACCAGTCCTTTGGTGACTGTACCAAGTGTGCAAATTACAATTGGTATCACTGTCACTTTCATATTCCATAGATTTTTCAGTTCTCTAGCAAGGTCTAGGTACTTATCTCTCTTTTTGCTTTCTTTCAGTTTTACCCTGTGGTCAGCTGGGACAGCAAAGTCCAGTATTCAGTAAGTTCTCTTTTTTTTTTTTTTCTTTTTTTTTTCTTTCTTTTTTTTTTTAGACTATCACTAGGCCTGGTTGTCTGGCCGAGATTAGATTATTATTATCATCATCATTTGTTTGTTTTGCCTCCTTGGGCATCATTTCTTCTCACATCAACCTTAAAAAATATGAGTTGAAATTTATTAAAAGCAAGATGACTCTAAATGTTGAAAGTTATGAATAATGGATCAATAATCAGGATTGGTTTGTTTGAATGGCATATCAACTTTTGTAGGTTATTTGATGCCAAAGCCTTCCTTGTAAAAGAACAGTAGTGGTATTATTTAACCCATAGTTGGGGGGGGGATAAGAGAGTTCATGCCTTTCCAAAACATATAATTCAAAAAGTGAAAGCAGTTGCATGACTAGAGTTTGAATTCATTTACTATGATGTCTTAGTCCAGATGTTAGCTACTACGCCATGGGTACTCTCCTCTCTCAGTAATCCGAAATGAAAAATATATATTCTTTGGGAGATAGATAATAAAATAAACTATTATTCTTAAGTGTTTACTGCACTAATAAACATGAAAACAAGACCCACAGAAATGTATCATAGATGTTTTGTTAGCCTTATCAAATGATATCAATTAGGTTCTACCTAATTATGGCAGTTACCAATAGGAATGCAAATGTGCCTGGCCTGAACAGAAAAGCACTGACCAATAGAATCATACGAAGATCTGCTTTAAAGTGTCAGGCATAAATCAATCAAGGAAAATTTGTTGGGAAGAAAGAAAACTATAAAAACTGATGTAGAGCCGCTCAAGAAGAGTGGGATGAAGTTTCAGAGAGATGGTTGAAGTTTGTTATTAGAATCCCGGTTGGTCAAAGTTGTCCATTTGTATTAACTCCTCTCATGACTCATCTCGAACAGAGAAAAACTGACTCGGACTCAAGAGGTTGCATTAAAAGCTGAGAAGTTTAAAAAATGAATCATCTTGGACTCAACAACTTAATAAATGCCGCTCACTGTTACCATCGTTAAAACTCCAGTCTTATTGATCACCCAATTGGCGAATATGCTGACTGTGTCCCTTGCAGTGGAGTAAGACTGCTCAAAAAAACATGTTGCTTTGAGTATGATGCTAAATGAAATCTATAAATCTGAGGAATGTGGAATACTCTCTTCATTGCCATTACTCCCAGGTCCACTCTGATTCATAGTGGTAGTACCTGTTAGGGTCCCATCTATGGGTCAAACAGATTTATTTGCAAATTATTTGTATTAGATAGGAATACTTGATATATAAAAAATGTAAATGTTGATGTACAACATGATTTGTGTGACACGATGTTGGGCATTCAATGTGTGGGTGAGTGCCAATCAGAGGATTCCTTTGTCTGTTTTGGCGTGAAACCCACACAAAGGGCTTGCGCGCGAGATCTCCAACGAGACCGGAAGAGGACAAGGGAAGGAAGGTCCCAGAGCAGAACAGAAGAAAGCAGAGAGCAGGGCACTCGGCAGAACAGAGCAGTCGACAGAAATCGGGGGGAGCCGACTGCCAGGACCTGTGGACTCAGAGGCCGGGTTGGCCAATGTGAGAGCATAAGTCAGCGTTCCTGGTGGCTTTGTGGGAATTTCACTCGAATACACACTTGTGATAGCTCACAGAATGCTAGGAAAGGGTCATAAACTTCTCCCATCTTGTGCTTGGAGCTAACCCAAGTCTGTGTTTGTTTGTTCTCTTTTCTTCCACCCTCTCAGTTGTGTATGTTTTGTTTTGTGTGTCCATAAAGAAATGTGAAATATCCCTGGCCAGAGATGAGAGGAACCACTAGACGATTGGGATAGCCATGAGTGGTTTAGGAGGTTGAGATAGTGGGGGTCGGCTGGAGGTGTATTGTCACAGTTGATATGCTTTAAGAAATATCTAATCCAAACATTACTTATTAGACTGCCATAGTGTCTGAAGTCAAAGAATTTTAGTTTTCATAGATGTGGGAAGGGTTGATTTAAAAATTGTAAACCCAAATCAAAATATCAATCGCCTGTTGTTTTTTATCATTTAATTGAATGGTTTTTTATCTTGATCTTTGATCTGACATGGTTGCAACCAGATTTACCTTGTACCTTTTTTCAGATCACTACCCTGTCAGGAAGGACTGTAGAATACACTGACAACACTTCTGCTGAGAAGTAAACCCCCCACCAACAAATGTCCTTGGTATGACACTAAACTGCCTTTGATGGTGAGGCTCAAGGCTTCAGGGAATGTGGAGTACCCCTTCATTACCATTACTCCCAGGTTCACACTGACCCAGATTAGTAATATCTTTTAGGGTCCTATATATGGGTCAAATAGAACTGTTCAATCATTTATTAAGAATTATTATCATTGGTTATTTAAAGCCATACAGTTGTATGCTAATTATTTGTATTAGATAGGAATACTTGAAACCATCTATCTGTGTGCAAACAAATGAGCTCTAACAACTCATTTAAAAATAGTTACCGGCAAACTATTTGCTTACAAATCATATACATAAACAGTATTTGGCATTATGGTTATAGATTAACTAGTACCTGCCATTGGCCTAATGAGTAGAGTGTTCGGGAGACCAGGGTTCAATCCTAGGTCGAGTCATAACAAAGACTCAAAATTATGGTACTTGATGCCGCCTTGCTTAACACTCAACATTGTAAGGTAAGGATCAAGGATAAAGTGGATCAATCCAGGTAATGGAGTAGTGCCCTCCCCTACATCGCTGTGTAGTAGCAATTGAAAAGGGAGCCTTCGGGTCACCCTTGATTAAGTTCACCAACTTTACTTTACTTAGCATCACTACTGTCTCTATACAGGGATGACTTTGGCATTAAATAACCCATAAAGATTGATATGCCATTAAACAAAGAAGCCAAAGCAAAATTGTTGTCAAACACTTAAAAAAGTGCACAGAAACGCCTCGTCAATGATATTCTTGGGGTCCTTACAAGTTTCGGGTCTTCCAACATCATACTTGCTCTCCCAAGTGACCCTACCAAAAAGTATTTGTATTATTAGATTTGGAGTAACTCTGTACAAAAAAACTCTTAAAAAAACTACACAAAAAATGCAAATATGAATGTGCAATATATGCAATTCCCTAACTTCAAAGAATAAAATGACTCTGGGTGAGTTGACATGCTGTTAAAATCTATCAATCAACCATGAAATAGAATAATATCTTTATTATAACAGTATAATTATTACTTTTTTCTTTATTTCTTTCTTCATGATTTTTTTCTGCTTTGAACTGAATTAAAATTAAAATCAAAAAATATCTTGAACACTCTTCATACACTTGAAGCTAAATTTCAAAATTATGCAAGTAAAACAGTAAAATTACAAAGTGAAACTGAAACTTCAAAACTGAATAATTTTTAAAACAAAAGGTCTGTTAATGCTTCATTACTTTTACTATTCAGTTATTTTTCAAATAATTCTAATATCAATTCTATAAATAGGAAATGACTTAAGCGAATTTTAATAAAATACATATAATCTTTATAAATTAATCAGGAAATTTTATTGGTCTCTTGAAGATTTTACATTGAATGTACAAGTGAACATTTTGCCAACACAGTCTTCTTGGCTGTCATTAAAAAGGCTAAAATTTCATTGAAGGATGAACTGAAGAAATTTAATACTTCAAAATGGTTTATGTCAGCCAAATTTTATGATTCTCCCTAATTTAAGCAAAATCTAATAGCAATTCACTTTCTCTTCCAAGTTTTTGGTCATAAAATCATAGGCAATAAATCTCTGTCAGGCTTTCATGAACACTGTTTAAACCGACGATTGAACTGATTTGTGTGAGAAATAGTAAATAAATGAAATTGAAGATTTAAATACTAAAAGTAGCTTTATTTCAATACTTGAAAATTTTGTTTTAACATAAATTTATACAACCCAATTTCTAACTGATGCTAAGGATAGATACATGGAAATGAGTCTCGGCAAATGAAAGGTGGTCATTTCAGTTTTGTGTAGCTAATTTAGATATTTTAGTGAACAAAATTTTGTTTTTCTGAAGATGATTCCAAAGACTGTATTGTAGTGGTTTCTAAGTATTAATAGCAGTTGGGGGGGCTAGGGAGGATATTTAGTTGTGTCCCCACTCACCAATATTCAATATTAGCTTTAGTATATCAAATAATATTCTCATAATTAATAAACAGAAAGAAAGACTAAATAAGCTCATATACACCTGTAGGACGTTTAATGCATTCATATAAAACGTGTAAGAAATATTACAAGAAGATGCAAACATCTCTCAACTGATGAAACATGCGCATTGTTCCATGTTCAAGCTCTTTATGAAAAGGGGTACCAAAAATGGTAACAGTCTTACTTTAGTGTTGGTTTAGCCATGTAGGCTTTCATTTCAATAGCAAGGCAACTGATGTTATTTACTGGTTGATGAGATCAAGTCTGTTAAATGAACAGAGATAAAAAGGAGTGCGTCTGCTTTGGTCAAAGAATCAAGGTTTGGTTTGGGTTTTATGGCATATCAACCTTTGTAGGTTATTTAATGCCAAATCCATTTTAATACAAATAGTCAATTCTATTTCAAACGATTCAGTTTAGCATGAGTACACAGTTTAGTTATCAACAACTTTTCTATTTCAAGCTATTCAGTTTAGTCAAACAATTCTGTTTAATATAAGTTTAAGTACAGTTTCAATGTCAAAAACAGTACTATTTCAAGCAGTTCAGTTTAGTATAAGTACACAGTTTAATTGTTAAAATATTTCTATTTCAAGCTATTCAGTTTAGTCAAACAGTTCTAATTCAAACAATTCAGTTTAGTATAAGTATAGATTTTGTTTACATGCAGTTAAATGTCAAAACAGTTCTATATATAATCAACTAAGTTTAAAGTAAGTAAAGTTCCATTTCAAACAATTCAGTTTAGCATAAGTACACAATTTGAATCTAAGTACACAGTTTAATTGTCAAAAGCAATTCTATTTCAAGCTGTTCAGTTTAGTCAAACAGTTTTAATTCAAACAATTTAGTTTAGCATAAGTATGCCGTTTAGTTCTATTTAACCCAAAGATAAGGCCCTATTCTGGGCCAGAGTGGACCTGGGAATAATGGCAATGAAGGGGTGCTCTTCATTTCTCAAAGCTCTAGCATCACTGGAACCTCACCATCAGATTGTTTAGTGTCAGATCCAGGACACTCGTGGTGGTGGTGGGGGTCTTACCCCTCTGCAGAGGTGCAGTCAGTGTATTCTGCAACCCCAGTTGACAGGGCAAAAAGAATCAAGATGTAAAGAGAGTGAGATAGGATTCTGCATTCTTATGTGACCAATGGAAATGTGATTTCCAAAGACCTCTCCTGCCAAATCCAAGGGAAGACAATTATTCATTGTCTACTTGGAATTGTAATAATGAAATAAAACTCTTAATTCCTTAAAAAAATTACCAATAAAACCTCGAAAATAAATAAAGATTAAAAGACATGATGATTTATTTTCTTATAAGTAAATATACATTTTGGGATATACTTAGCAATTACCGACCATTTTGATAATTCATAAGACTCAGAAATTAAAAATCATCTAGAAATGGGTAATTTTGTATGGAACTTAAATAAAAAAAAAAAAATTTTAAATGGTTATACATAATTATTTTGGAAGGAAAAAAAAAATATCTACCAATCAGTGTTTCTATATCTAAAAAAATGATTTGAATATAACCATTATGTTCGCCATATACAACATTTTTTCTAATTTTTGTTGTTTTTAATCACTACATTTTTATTGTGACACAAGAGAAAAAAAAATACATTCATTTTTTTTTTCCAAACAATTCACTGTAGTTTAAAACAAATCATAATGCTCTAAAGTTTTTTCATTCTTCTTGATATATCATAATTCGTAATGTATTCTAACATATCTTAAATCTATTCTTACATATTTTATATTATTATTTGTAATCTATTCTCACATATTTTGACTCAAAAGGAAGAGACTAGACCTAATCTGTATGAGGAAAAAAAAGTAATGTGAAACCCTTGAATTCATAAATATAGAAAAGAAGAAATAATCCTGTCATATTGTGCATAATTAGCAACAAAAGTAATTATGTATCCAAAGTTGGGTTCAGGGAAATTCCACAGGTATTTTGATATCAGCACTGGTGATAGGTGGGCAAATTACATATTCATTAGTCCACAACTATACTACTTGAATATAGAATGAAATTAACTTTGATATACTAAGTGAATAATAGTTTATTTTTGGTGTTTGTTATTACTTGAATTTGTCTCTGATATTTTTTTCAAATAATAGTGTTCGATTAAACTAATTTAAAACAACTAAGACTAAATTGAACATGTTTTTGAAAAAATCAAAACAAATGCACAAACAAAAATAACAAAAGCAAACACTAAAAAAAAACAAAGATATATTTATGCTTATTAACCCCCCCCAATTCTTTATATGTGTAAGTTTGTTTCATTTGGTATTCAAGCAGGAAATCTGTGGCCTATCTCCAGATCAGAGGTTTAAATCATGATAGGATTCACTTGATTAAGTTTTAGACCCCAATTAAATTCTTAATCAAAAAGCATACATACAAATAAACAAATAAAATTATAGGTATAACGGATGTACTATAACGCAGACATTTGACTTCTGACTGATTTTGTTTTTAGTTCAGCAGTTCAGAAAACTCCAAAGTCTAAAGTTTTTTTTCTAGAATAAATTTTCTGTAACTTTGTATTCTATATTAATTCAGTTTTATTATGAAGCATTTTTTTTGTGAATAATTACAGAAAATCCAAATTTAATTAATAAAGACTGACATATATATATATATATATGTGTGTGTGTGTTATGGAATGTTTGAAATACGTAGATGTATGCAAAATAAGATAAATGAGAACATAAATATGACTGATGGGAGATGAATTTTTTTTTAAGAAAATGAAAATAAATTTTTAAACAATAATTACATCACATATATTCGAAACAGAATGCAACTAATGGAAACAGAATGTTTAAAACTTTCTCATTTTTTTGTTTCATTTAAGTATTCAAATGTCCTGATAAATGTTTAGTGTTTTCATATTTAAAAAATAAAAATGTTTAACATTGCCAAATAATTCAAACTATATATAGAATCATTCTCTGAAGACCTTGTGTTTTTTTATTTTTGTACATTTTCCATAGTCGAGGGCGACCCAAGGGCGACCCAAGGGCTCCCTTTTCAATAGCTACTACACTGAGGTGTAGGGAAGGGCGCTACTCCTTTCCCTGGATTGCTCCACTTTACCCTTGATATGTACCTTATAATGCTGAGTGTTAAGCAAGGAGGTATCAAGTACCATTTTTTAAGTCTTTGGTATGACTTGACCTGGAATTGAACCCCAGTCTTCCAGACCATTGGCGAATACTCTACCCACTAGGTCAATGAGTTGGTCAAATAAATATATATATATTATAATTATAATAATAATAATAAAAAATAAATATATATTAGATTTATATATTTAATTCCATGGAATTAAATATATATAATTATATAACAGTTCTATCCTAGATGTTGAGCACTCTTCATATTATATTGCATTTGGTTTGACACAAACCCACAAAGTGATTTAGTGACAACCAACACTGTTTTTATATATAAAACAAAAGACTATTTAGAGGATTTACTATTTGATATACTAAAAGCTGCATCTTTTATCATATTTTGATGATTATTGCAGCAATTGATATTAATTAATTATTTGTAAGCCAGGTAGGATTTTAAATAGTTTTAATGATCTGGCAAATTAGTTTTCACTTCTTTAAAAAGAAATTTGCAAGTTTAATGGCAGACATTGCATAAAACTGAATGATTTTCTATGATTATCTTCTTATTTTCTTAAGACTGAATAATTAAATCTCATAATTCTTTTTTGTGCCACGGATTCTTCCTCATTGGATTTTTTTAATGTAATTTGAAAAATGACTTTGAATATATTTGGAATATTGCATGAAATGGGGGAAGAAAAAACTACTTGGTATTTACTTGATATTTTTCTTTTCAAAGCATTTATTTGCTTTTAGCTTTCAAAATTACTTCTAAGTTAAATTTATATATATATATATATATATATATATATATATATATATATATATATATTTACAATTTAATTTTTTTTTATTTTATGTATGTGCCATGATGTAATATCCATGCTTTGAAAAGTTGGCAATATTGCAGTCATTGAAAAAACAATGGTACAGCTTGCTTAGTGTTTGGATAATATATATATATATATATATATATATATATGCCAAAGTAAGCAAAGTTTTCTTAAAGTGTTAATGGAATGCCATTGATTTTTTACTAGCAGAATAGAAATGTTTGAATGTGTTTGGCTGATAAATACTTTTATCTTTTTGATTCTTACTGTGACACATTGTGTAGCTCTGACATATACAAAGCAGTATAAACATAGAAGGGATTTTGGCAAAGGTTATTACCAGGAATTAAAAACAAGGCCAAGTAGTAGACTTAAAACCAAAAGAAAATCTGTTTTCATTTATCTAATCTATTATCATAAAATTATATAAATAATTTTGTGGCATCAGTTTAATTACATATATGTCTGTGTAAAAGTGCTTTGGTTTTTACTTAGGATTGACTTAATTGAACTCTGTATATATTTACTTTTATTCAGGTGTATTTGTTTCCCTTAAGATTTGGGGTTTTTATAACAATGACTGTTACAGTCAAGTAATTGTGTTATGTGTGCTCAAAAATATGTTTACTTCTGCAGTAATTATATAGTGATAGATTAAACATGCATTTACATTCATTTGGTATTTGTATAGTGATACAATCTCTCCACCATGAGCATGATGCAACACTAGGTTAATTTTTAAATTCAGAGTTTTCCTTCTAAACTGGTTATCATAATAAGGTTAAAGAACTCAGCCTACTATTTATTCATAGCTGGAGGGAGAATAATTTGATGTACACCTTTCTCAAAGATATTTGCACCATGTGAAATGCAAACATACTCCTCCTAGATTTGAACTCAGATTGCTGTGTTTATTTCCTATGATGATAACTATTACAACTTGAGCTCATATATATTTTTAGTATTCATTAACCCATTCAGTTACTTAGTCGAGTTGGCTTGGGTTTTAGGATATGCCAACTGCATCTCTATTGAGGGGTAAGACTCTTCACTAACGAGTGACCTGGATATCATTCTAAACTACATCTGATGGTGAGGCTCCAGTCTTGGGGCTTTGGGGAAAGTGGAGTACCCCTTTATTGCCATTGTTTCTACGTTTACTTGGACCTGAAGTAGTCATACTTGTTAGGGTCCCATCTATGTAGAAATGTTTAACCATTTAACTGTATGCAAACAAATGATTTATGTTAAATTGAATTACTTGAAACCATTTAACTGTGCGAATAAAAATATTAGTGTTAGATAGGAATACTTGAAACTAACTTTGTGCAAATAAATGATTGATTCTAAATAGAATTATTTGTGCTGGATAGGAATACTTGAAACCATTTAACCGTGTGCAAACTAATCAACTCTGGCTTGTTTAAAAATGTTACCTCCAAACTACTTGTTTACGAATTAAATATTTAATATATATAAACAGAATTTGGCTTTGAATAACTTACATGAGTTGATATGCCATAAAACCCAACCAACCAACCAAGCAAAATTTTAGCCCTGCTATATAAGTCAACCCCTAATTTTGTAGAGATTTTTCCAGGCTTAAAAGGTCATCTTATTTGCTGCAATGTACAGTATAGCTTTAATTAACAATTCTAAATACAAATAATTTGCACAGAGTAATGAGGTTTCAAGTATTCCGATCTAATACTAATAATTTTCAGGAGTTAAATGTTCATAATCTTGTTAAGTAGGTAAACATTACAAACTCAATTACAATATTAATATTTTAAGTGCCAATGTTGTAATGTGGTTCAAAATCATTTTAAACATTATATAAAACAGATCTATTTGGTCCATAGATGGGACCCCAAAAGGTACTAATACCTTGGGTTTGAGTGGACTTGGGAGTATTGGCAATGAAGAGGTACTCCACTTTCTCCAGAACTTGTTTAATCTCATACCCAGGATAAACAAAACCACTTTTGACATGTTTGATCATTCATGATATCTTTATAAACTGCATAAATCTTTTGTTTTTCTTTTTCATGCCTCAAATTTTTACCTTTTATATTAAGAAAAAAGCTCAGTATTCCAAAAATTGTTAAAATTAATAAACAAAAATATGCTAATTTTAACAGATTTTCTTTAAATGCTGATGGATATGATAACTGTCAAAGTTTAGTTAAAAGTAGTCATTTTTTAATGAAGTTAGTTAAAACTTAATACTCTTCATGCTATCTTACACCTTAAATAGAAAAAACCTTTTTGAGTAACCTATATATATATATATATATATATATATAAAGAAAATGATTTCTTACAGTAATTAAAAAAAAAATTCAACAAAATTCATGATAAAATTTTACAATAGAAAATTGTATTCTTTTTTTTTATCATTTAGAATATTTGGACTATTGTCTTTATCGTTATATTTACAATGTTTCGGTTAATGTGTCTTTCGGCCTTCTTCAGGTATTTCTTGTCAAACTCAGGAGCCTACATGGAACTTCAAACTGAACCCTTTCATCAATCCATAGTGATAGTGTTCTAATTCTGTTAGCCATAACTTGGTACAAATGCTAAGTTATAGTAAGTATTCGTTGTTATTTTTACCAGTAGTCAGGATTGAACCTGAAACCTTCAGATGATTTCTCTTAGAAGTTCATTAACTTGATACCTATAGGTTTTGCCACATGTCCTGCTAGACACGTGGTAAAACAGATGCAGTTCAGGTGGTTTGAAGTTCCATATAGGCTCTCAAGTTCAACATAAAAGACCTGAAGAAGGCTGAAGGATACATCAGCTGAAACATTGTGAATATAACAATAAAGATGAAGACAATAGTTAGAATGCTCTAAATGATAAAATTTATCGAGTTTCATTTAAAAAATTTAGACAAACAGAAAATTGTAATTTGCTGAAAATGATTTTATTTACATGTGATGGTCAGCAATAAAATTGAATGTCACATAGTGTTATTTAAAGAGGGATTGAGAGAAATATTTTCTTTTTGTAACAATTGTTTGTTTCTTAACACTAAATTTAAAAAAAAACTATTAAAACATTCTGTGTGTTCTCAGGAGAAATTATTGATGATTGAAATTATTTTTTGTCTATTTATAAGGATTATGCTGATCAAATAGTATCCAAAATTGAGAAAGAATATTTGTTTACATTTTCACCAATGGCCTTGGAGACCGGGGTTCAGTCTCAGGTCGTATCATACCAAAGGCTCAAAAAATGGTACTTAATACCTCCTTGTTAAACACTCAGCAATATAAGGTACGTATCAAGGATAAAGGTGGAGCAATCCAGGGAAATGAGTAGCACCCTCTCCTACACTTTGGTGTAGTAGCTATTGAAAAGGGAGCCTTTGGAGTCGCCAACTTTTCTTTTACTTTTTATATTGATATAGATATTGCATACAAGAGGCATGTGTGGGGTCATGGTTATTGTTGTAGGAAATGGATCTGGTGATTCAAGTTCAAATCCTGAATGAGGTTGTTGTGTTTCATAAAACTCTAACCTTGGTATGGCATCTAGTTTAGAAGAAAAACTGAATTCAAACCTGTTAAATTCCACTAAAAAATTGACTTTGTATCATATTCTGCTTGTACAGAGAGGTTGGGGGAATACATATTGATAGAGATGTTTATATGGTTAGAGACTATTGGGGTTTGGATTCTCTTTTGTTTTGAACTCAGTGACCCTTTTACTATCACTGAGAATTTAGTGTTTACTGTAAGATGTTTCCAATTGATTAAGAAATATAAATTCTATAAATTTAGTTTCACTCATTTTGTTGTCCTTTTTTGCATAACAACATTTTTAGCAGTACTGAAATACACACACACACCTAATTCTTAAGATGCCGTTTGAAGATAATGTTCATATGAAAGTAAAAATTTAAAGCAGTATTAAATAATTTTCTTTTGTATGAATTTAAAATATATATATATAAGGAAAAAATATCAGTTTTTACTGTTTCATTTTTCTTATTATTTTCTAGGATCTGCTCGTTTATATTGAAATCAAGGTATGTGACATAAACAGCTGTGCAATTTTATCACATATTCGCAAATAAATATAAATACATTTCAGAATTGAAAATACTGAATGAGGTTTATCGAAAATGTTGCCATTGAACAACACTCTTGTCAGCAGTAGGTCTGGTCGTCAGATATTTGAAAGCCAATCGATGTAGCTGAAAATATTTCCCAAGTGGAAAAGATAGTTGTTTTTTTTTCTAACTTTTTGTTCTCTGCTTATCTTTTGGTTCTGGAACTATAAATCTTGATGATTCTCATGAAATTAGTTCTTGCCATTTAAAACTCATGGCAATATTTACGTAATTTCCCAATTAAATTTTACTAAAAAAATATAAATCTTGATGATTCTCATGAAATTAGTTCTTGCCATTTAAAACTCATGGCAATATTTACGTAATTTCCCAATTAAATTTTACTAAAAAAATATAAATCTTGATGATTCTCATGAAATTAGTTCTTGCCATTTAAAACTCATGGCAATATTTACGTAATTTCCCAATTAAATTTTACTAAAAAAATATAAATCTTGATGATTCTCGTGAAATTAGTTCTTGCCATTTAAAACTCATGGCAATATTTACGTAATTTCCCAATTAAATTTTACTAAAAAAATATCAAAAACTGATCGCTATTTACTTGTTTACATATGAAACTATTTGAATATTATATCTAAAGTAAAATAAAGATTACAGTTGATCTTATGCTTGGTCTCTTTGTTATAGATAAAAAGAATTACTACCTCAGTCACATAATAATAATTACATTTGGTTTGTCTTATTGATAGCGGACTTTTTTGACCTCATCTTGGTAGTTTTTGTGTTGTTTCTTCTTCACTATGTTTCAGCCAAATTTCACCTCTGGCCTTCTTCAGGTGATTAACTACGACCTCGGAGAGGAATGCTGAGTCTTGTAAAAAAAAGTCCGCTATGAATAAGATTAAGAAGCCTCATCTCAAAATGATTCCAATTAAAGACAATTACATATGGTTTGGTTTCTTTGTTTAATGGCATATCAACCTTCTTGGGTTATTTAATGCCAAAGCCATTATTTTAGAAGAAGAGGAGTGCTACTATTTAACTCTATAGCTAGAGGGAATAGAGAGTCCATACCTTTCACAAGAGTATTAGTCTGGAAGTAAACCTGATAGTGTGATTGGGGTTTGAACTTACTACAATGTCACAGTCCAGCACATTAGTTACTACACCATGGAGAGTCCTCAGTTACATTTGATGTTTGAAATTATATATATATATATAAATATAATGTACTGTTGGCATAGCATATCCATGAATCTATGCCAACAGTACATTTTACATCACTTTTTGTGTAGCATATCGACTCCTTTAAAAAAAATTAAAAAAAAAGATCTTTAAAAACTTTCTAAAAGCTTCCTTTTTTTTCCCCGAAAACTTACTTTCTTGTCAATCAAAAAATAAACAACATAGAAAGTGTTATTCCTGTCTTATCACTTTATATATATATATATATACACATACAGCAAATATAACTTTTATTTTAGGAAAGAGGTGGAAGAAATTAAATTCATTTTTAATAAAAGTATATATTGAGACATATCTTTAGTAGTTTATTTATTTACAAAGTTGAATGCAGTTTAATACTTCCTTTAACATTATATTTCTTATATCTGTTGGCTTTACAGATAAAAATAAACCACATCCAATGGTGAGACTACCATTCTAGAGCTTTGAGCAGTGTGGATTCACTCCTCTATTGCCATTATTCCCAGTTCCACTCTAAGCCATAATGGTAGTACTTTTTGGGCTTCTATTTGTGGGCCAAATAGATCTATTTGATTTTGTTTGGTTTACTTTCTTTGTTTAATGGCATATCAATTCTTCATTGGTTATTTAAAGCCAAAGCCATCTTTTTAGAACAACAGCAATGATACTATTCTCTTTTTTTTTTCCAATTGGTGCATAATTTCTTGAACTGGATCTTTGCTCAATAATCTAGCATTCAAACTGAGTTTTTAACTGGATTTGAGTTTTTGAACGATTTTAATGGCACATCTTTGCACCTATAGGTTAGGGAATTGCGTTTATTGTATTTTCATATTTACATTTTTTGTATCCTTGTTTTTTAAGAGTTTTTTTGTACACTATCCTATTGAATACAAATAATTTTTAAATAGATCTATTTGACCCATAGATGGAACCCTAACATCCATGCTGGAGTATTGTGGACTTGAGAGTAATGGCAATGAAGAGATACTCCACACTCCCCATATTTTTGAGAACTTAAGCCTTACCACCATATGCAGTTTAGTGTCATACCCAGTATACTCCTTTTTTGGAGTGGGTTTTACCCTTCTAAAGCTGGGGATACAGTCTGTATTCTAAGACCCACGGACTGGACATTTGAGTTTTGATTGGTGGCTTTAGAAAGTTTTTCTAAAGTTATTATAGATTGAATTGCCATGACCAGAAAATCTGGCAAACACTTACACATGATTTACAGAAACACTAGACAACTGTTTCAACCTTATTAGATCTCATCAGCCATGTATACTGAGATCTCCACCACTGGAAGTGGACCATATCTTCTGTAAAGAGTACGGATGTAACTTGCAAGACACATTCAGTTTAATTGGCTACACAATTACCATGACTAGTTAATTTGATATTACTTGTGTACAATATGGACTGCTGGCTCAGTTGTTGAGTTTTGGCTCTGTAATCTGTGGTCGCTGGTTCTATCTCCAGTGGTAGAGATCACAGTAAACACTGCTGATGAAACCTAATAAGATCGAAACAGCTGTCAAGTGTTTTCATATGTTGTGCATAAGTGTTTGCTGGATTATATATATATAATTATATATATATATAATTCCTCTTCTTAAAAAAGAAAAATATACAGTTATCATGAAATTATATTCTTTAAAAAAACTTACATATTTCTTGGTAGTTCAAAACAAATTAAGTTTTCATCATTGATTTTGGCAAGTATTTTCTTTCATCTTAATTTTTAGTCAACTTCTTGACTCAGGTTATTAGTTAAGAAGAAGGAAGAAACAATGCAGATTAGAACTAAAGGAAAGCTCTTGGTAAGATTTGAACTTACCTTTCTTTTGCCACAAGGTTGTCTGGTTACTACTCTTTACCCTCAGAGCTACAATAACACATTGGTTGGCAGAAGCCATGATTTAACCTTCTGTAATTTACGAAGCTGTTTGCTTCGATGTGGCACGAGGCCGAATGAATGGGGCACCCAATGAGACTCTAACTCACTTGTGTAGGTTTGCTAGTCCATCTTGCTAACCGTTACACCACCAAAGGTGCCATGATTTAACCTTTAAGATAGATAAATTTTTATCTTCATCCTGATTTTAGTGATTATTTTATCCTAAGAAATTACCTATTTGTTCATCACTTATCTTAACCATTTCTGTTGTCACGTATTTGCTTTACAATCTATTTACCATGTTCTGCTGAACAGATAAGACATCACTTCTGCCAGTTTTTCTTCATGTGACTATTAATTTTCATTTCCTTTCATTTAAGTTATTGACTGTGTAAGTACGGAGCAACATGGCTGAAAGTGTCGCTAAGGGCAACATAAATTCTCTGATGATGGAAGAGTACTCAACACAGTACTTTGGCTTTACTCCCAAGTCCTTCTGCAATGGAGGTAAGCAATTTATCTTTTAATGGTACAATTTAATTGAAATGTATACAAGTAGTCTGTAATCCATGTCTTATTAATTTACAGCCATTATTATGACCTGAAGAGTCCGACACTTGCTAATATATTAAGAGCATCACTCCAGTTCTTTATGGGAGAGTCCTTGTGGTATAGTGTCTAACATACTGAACTGTGACATCGTAGTGAGCAAGTTTGAATTCCAGTCGTATTATCACATTTATTTTTGCAGCTATTGATTAAATAATACCATTACTGTTCTTCTTTAAGAATGGCTTTGGCATTAAATAACCTGCAAAGGTTGATATCTCATTAAACAAAGAAATAATAATAATCCTAATAATAATCCTAAGTAAACAATTATAGTCTCCAGTAACGATTCTTGATACTAATAATTTGCACGTAGTTATGTCATCCTGTATTCCTAATACAAATAATTTTTAAACAGATCTATTTAACCCATTGATGGGGCCGTAACAGGGCCAGAGTGGACCTGGGAGTCATTGTAATGAAGGATGTGACTTTCCAGGGGGTGTCCTCATGGTCTAAAGGTTAAAGTGATGGATTGTGGAATTGTAGTAGGCAAGTTTGAACTCCAGTTGTGCTATTACATTCCCTTTCAGGCAAATACCCCTGGGGAAGGTATAAACTTCCTTATCCTCCCTGCTATGGGTTAAATAGTACTACTTCTGTTCTAGGAGAATGGATTTGGCATTAAATAACCTAAGAAGGTTGATATGCCATTAAACAACGTACAAACCATACAAATTCACACTCTCCAGAGCTCTAGAACTGCAGTTTCACCATCTGATGCAGTTTAGTGTCATATGCAGGACCCCCCCCCCTTTTTTTTTCCAGGGGTCTTATCCCTCTGCAGGGGATGCAATCATTATATTCTAAGCCTTACCAACAGTGTTTTTGTATTTTCTACTTGTAATATTTGTTTATGTTTAAGTTTTTGTTAAATAGAAATATTTCTAAATGTATGTACATATATGCTGTATTTTGTTGTACCTACGTGATGAATGGTCCCCACTACATTAAATGTATTGACTAGAAAGGAAGAAGATTTTATTGAAGAATGAATATTTGTTGTATAAATTAAATACCATTTCTTTTTTCATGATTAAGCTATGAATATATTGATGTACCTATATAGAATAATAGATATTTGTTGGTCAATTTGGTACCAAATGACGTACAAGAAACACTTACAGAGGAATGAGCTTACTATCAGTGGTTTGTGAGATAAGCATATTGATCACTTCACTAGAGTAAATGAATATTCAAGGGAAATGACAGAAAAAAGAAGCTATTAGCTGAAATACCCATTTACTTTGGGTAAGAGATCAAGACTTGAATCAAAGACATAATGAGAAAAACTAACAAATATTGAAAATTTCTTCTACATGTTTAATTCAAAAAATGAAATTGTGAACCCTGTTGGCTGGGGCTGTAGAATATGCTGACTGCATCTCTGCAGAGAGGTAAGACTCCCCAAACGAGTGTCCTGATAATGACACTAAATAATCTGATGGTGAGGCTCCAGTAATGCTAGAGCTTTGGGGAATGTGGAGTACCCCTTCATTGCCATCGCTACCAGGTCCACACTGGCTTGGAGTGATAGCACCTGATAGGGTCCTATTTATGGGTCAAATAGAACTGTTTGACATTTAAACTGAGAGGAAACAAATGACTTATGCTAAACTGACTTGCTTGAAATAGAATTGTTTGTTAATTTATCTGTGCATTAACAAATGACTGATTTTTAATTGAATTGTTAGTGTTAAATTGCAATACTTGAGAGCATTTAACTGTGTGCAAACAAATAATTAATAGTAAACAGAATAATTTGTGTTAGATAGAAATAAGTGAAACCATTTAACTGTGTGCAAATGAGAAAGAAAATGAGCTCAGGCTCATTTAAAATGTTTTCTACAAAATGTGTTCAGAAGTCATATAAAAAAGGATTTAGTATTAAATAACCTGCAATAAAACCAAACTAAACTACAAACCTCTGATGGTGAGGCTCCAGTTCTGGAGCTTTGAGAAGTGTGGAGTAAACCTTCATTATCATTACTATCAGGTCCACTCCGATCTGGATTGGTAGTACCTACTAGGCTCCTATCTATGGGTCAAATAGAACTGTTCAATCATTTTCTAAAGATTATTATTATTATTATTAATTTGAAACCATACAACTGTGTAAATTATTTGTATTTGATAAGAATACTTGGTAAATAGAATTACTAATGTTAAATAGGTTAAATAGCAATAGAATAATGATAATGATAATAATAGAATAGCGTAATGGCTAAAGTGCTGGACTAGGTCTTCAAAGTAAGTGAGCTCATACTCCATTCATGAAATGGCTGTTTTTTTAAAAGGATGTCTTTGGCTTTAAATAACTCATGAAGGTTGATATGCTATTAAACTAAGAAACCAAACTCAGCCAGAGAAATATTTTTTCTGAGGTGGGTGATATCTAAGAGATTTATTAATATTAAATATTTTTCTTTTTTTGTTCAGATTTTTACTCTGAACTGAGCAATAATCCTATGTAATCATTTTCTCCAATTTGAAGAACTTTCTATACACCTAATCAGGAGGCACACTTAGCATAATGTTTACTGTTGTAGAAAATAAAATTGGCAACTGGATTTCAAATCCTGGACAAGGCTTTATGTACTTATTTTGTACGAATGCCCTTGGTAAAGGCATCAATCCATCTATTCTACCCCTAGCTATAAATAAATAGTTGACCTTGTGTCACATCCTGCTTATGGTAGAGGAGTTGTGGGGAAATAAGTATAAATCTAATTTGTAATGTTTAATGTGAATTATTTTTTTATTTTTAATATGTTTAACTACTTGAAACAAACTCACTAGTTGAATGGCTAAAATTAAGCGAATATATGTTATTTGATGTTCTCTAAGTACAGATTGAATTGTTCTCAGTCTGTAATTGGTCTGAGGTCAGTTGTTCACTTCCATAATTTGTTCTCTTGTTTTTAACTTTTCCTAAACTATTGGATTTAAAGAGTTTTACTTGTCAGAGCGTAAGATTGCTTATTACCTACCAGAAAGTCTAAGTTTGTATCTCTATTGATTAATCTCACTGATTATTGTACTGTTTCTAATATCTAGTCTTAAACTCCTCTCTTAATCATCTGTGTTGTATCAGCAAAATCAATAATATCTACTGAACACAAATATCTATAACTACACTGTTTTCTAATAAATCATTAAATATCCTGTATAATACACTGAAAAAAGACCCAGTCATATTCTGTTGTATATTTTGTTGTTCCTTATGCTGAATGTTATGTAATACTTAGAACCAAAGCAGAAAATAGGTTTTTACAAGGATAATTTTTTTTTCACCTGATTCATTTGGCACAAAAGGGCAATCCCCATAGCTTACTGGCTAATATATTGGACTGTGGCATCAAACTCCAGTCGCACTATTATGTTCACTTTCTGACTAATACCCAGGGGAAAGGCATGAACCCCGTTATCCCCCTAGTTATGGGTTGAATATGACCACTATCGACCTTCAACAATGATGGTTTTGGCATTAAATAACCCACAAAGGTTGATATGACATTAAATAAAGAAATAGACATTTATTGCCAAAGTGTATTGGGACAATCATGATTCGGTTAGTCATTAGGTATTTCTGGAGAGAATATTGGTTGAATTGGTGTTTGAAGTACTATATATCCTCTGGTAATGAATGCCTCCTAATTTTTAGCCACAGAAAGATATTTTTATCTTATATTTTATGTCATGAACAATCCCTAATTTTTGGCTATGTTTGCTTGAAAAATATTTCTTCAACATCCAATGACATAAAGAGAAAATATTCAAACATTTATTTATACTTTCAAAACTATTAAAATACAATCAAAATCAATGAAGTACTGTAAATGAACAAAGTAGTCTATACCTTGATGTAGCTTTCCATGTTTACATGGATATTCCAAACATACTAAAACCCCAGCATTGATAATATAAAATTTACATATGTAATTGATTGAGAATGCTTATGAAGCATTATTTATTCTTTTGTTTTTTGATAAATAAGATTTCATGACATCTTGAAAGTTCTAAACAAAGGCTTTTAATTAAGATGATAAAGCTTTTACATGAGTTTGTTCACTATTTATAATATTTGTGCATTTATAGGTTTGGTTTGGTTTGGTTTAATGGCATATCAACCATTGTAGGTTATTTAATGCCAAAGCCTTTCTCCTAGAAGAACAGTAGTGATACTATTTAACCCATAGCTGGAAGGATAAGTGGATTCATACCTTTCCCAAGGGTACTTGCCCGAAAGTGAACGTAATAGCGCGACTGGAGTACGAACTCGCTTACTATGATTCCGCAGTCCATCGCTTTAACCATTACACCACGAGGACACCCCTGTACATTTATATGCCCAGGTGTTATAAATAGTCAACAATGTGAAGTAAGAACTTTATCATCTTAACTAACAAGTTTTGTTTTGGTATATGCTTTGTGGAAACTCTTTGGATCAAAATTATGGTAGGCCTAGAACCAAGCTAAACTTCTATATTTCAAAAATGTATCTTGTGTATTGAATGACCCTTTAAGATGAAAAATTGGTCCTGAAAAGTTGTTCATTTACACAAGTATTCATGCTATATATTCCAATAGTAGTTGTTTGTGTTCATTTCATACTAATGCTTTTGTGAAAGTTGGGTTTTTTGTTAATAGTTGGTCAGACTAGGCTCTTTAGCTTTGATTGGGCAATTAGTCTAGGCAAAGACAACTCTAAATTCAAAACCAGAAACTGGAGTGTTTAACTTCTGCCCTTCTGCCTTATGGGTTAGTTGTGAAAGACAGGAAGCAAGAGAAGACGTCCCTAAACAAATTGATTCATCTTTGTGATGACGAGATCCATCTAGTAATTCAAGTTTAACAGAATGCCGCAACTTGTGTAACTGCTGATTGTGTCAGACTTTTTGTGCTAGTCAAGAAAGCACTAATAATTATTCCTGCCATCCCTTTGCCAATTTAAATTTTTTCTTTCATGCTGGTTTCCTTAAAAGAAATGGCTGCCCTGTTGGCAAGGTTTAAAATAAGGTGATTGTATCTTTTGCAGAGTGTTAAGACCCATACCGCTAAAAAAAAAAATTAATAAAAAAAAATGTGTCTTGGGTATGACACTAAACTGTATCTGATGGTTTGGCTCCATTTCTGGAGATCTGGGAAATTTTGAG
The DNA here is from genome assembly GCA_963585895.1 of Sepioteuthis lessoniana. NCBI lineage: Eukaryota > Metazoa > Mollusca > Cephalopoda > Myopsida > Loliginidae > Sepioteuthis > Sepioteuthis lessoniana. The sequence continues at coordinate 148,992 of CAUZXS010006496.1, forward strand.
CATTCCTTCATTGGTATTACTCTTAGATTCACTCTGACATGGATTGGTTGTACTTGTTAGTGTCTCATCTATGGGACAAATAGCTCTGTTTAAAAATTATTCAAATTCCATTGGACTCTGTGCAAATAAAACAAAACTCTTAAGAAATAACTAAGCAAAAAATGTAAGTATGAATGTACAGTGGGAGTTGGTTTGGTTGTTTGGGTTTCATGGCATATCAACCTTTGTAGGTTATTTAATGCCAAATATATTTTTATGAAAATAGTTCTATTTCAAACAATTCAGTTTAGCATAAGTACGCAGTTTAAATGTAAATACAGTTTATGAAAATAGTTCTATTCCAAACAATTCAGTTTAGGATAAGCACGCAGTTTAAGAGTAAGTACAGTTTAATTGTAAATAGTATTTCTATTTCAAGCTATTCAGTTTAGTATTAGTATGCAGTTAGTTCTGTGTAACCCATAGATAGGGCCTTATCAGGTGCTACCATTACGGACCAGAGTAGACCTAGGAGCAATGGCAATGAAGGGGTGCTCCGCATTCCCCAAAGCTCAAGCATCACTGGAGCTTCACCATCAAATTGTTTAGTGCCATATCATTAGGGGGTCTTACCCCTCTGCAGAGGTGCAGTCGGTGTATTCTAAAGCCCCATCTGACTGGGCAAGAATGTACAGTGAATGTTATTTCCTAACCTGTAGTTATAAAATAACCCGAGATGGGTTGACATGCTGTTAAAATCAATCATTAAAGGAAAGATATGACATAATATGAATATTCAGCATGTATGTATTTACCAACTTCTCTGCATGGGCAGGATGTGACACAGGGTCAATATTTAAATGGAGTTTCATCATCATCATATCGCGCTGGTAGCACGGATATCCCTGACCCTCTCTCGCCTCTCCTCCCTATCGTTCATCGCCCTAGGTAGGTCTTCAGGACAACATCCTGTATCCTCACATAGCTGCTGAATGTACGTTCGAGCTGGTCGTCCTGCTTTTGCGCGGCCATGTGTGGGGATCCATAAGAGTACATCTCTTATGAGTTCATCTCTGCTTCTCCAGCAGTGTCCTGCATGTCTGGTTCGTCTAACTTGATGGAGTTTAACAGGTTTGAATTAAGAATTTTCCTTCTCCTAGACTGGTTACCTGATCATGACTAAAGAACCCCGTCTGCCCTACTATTTACTCATAGCTGCAGGGAGAATAATTGGATTCATACCTTTCACAAGGGTATTAGTGCTATGTGAAATGCAATCAGCTTCGTCCAGGATTTTGAACTGGTGTTGCCGTGTCCATTTCCTACGACAATATCCATAACACCACAGGCGCCTCCATAAACATCATGTATGTCTTACAAAACTGAAATATTTGTTCCTTTTATAGAAATTTGTAAGAAATGATGAAATGCTTCAAATTTTTCCAATCGTAAAATCAATTTGCTTTATTTTTGTTGATTATCTTTTTCTATTTAATCTATTAATTTTAGCTTTGTTTAATGTTGTATTACGCTCGTTTTGCAAGCATCTCTCATGCAAATCACTTTTTTGATTTGTATTACAGTTCTTTTTTATGTAAGCAATTTTACGTTTATAATTTATGATAAAGCAAGTATCTCTAGATTATTATTTTATGCGTGAACTGGACACTTGTCCACACGATCAATCGTAAATCTGGATTTTAAGAGCTAGAGGCAATCATTAATCTGTTATAGATTTATGAAAAAGAACATTAAAAAAAAAAAGATATTGGTTATTTCAGAACAGATGCAGTTAATACATTTTTCAAATCTTGGATGAAGCTGTTTGCATTTCAGTTTGTGCTCATGCCTTTGGGAAAGATATGAATCCATTTGTTCTCTCCCCAGCTATGAATGAACAGTAGGGTAGATTGGGCTTTTTAGACTTGGTCTTGGAGAAGGAAATCTGAATTCAAACCAGCTTAAACTGTTTGAGAATTTGACCCTGTGCTGCATTCTGCTTGTGGAGGAGGGGTTGGGTAATACATACACATACATTCTAATTTTAGATGTATGTGATGTAATGTTATTGTCATAAAAAATGGACTTGGTGACCCAAATTCAAATCCTTGATAAGGTTATTTGCATTTTCCTTTTTACTAATGCCCTTGAGAAAGGTGTGAGTCTATAACTTCTCTCTTCAGCTATGGATAAATAATAATAGGCCAGACTGAGTTCTTTAGTGTTGGTATAGTAATTGTTCTAGGAGACTTTGAGATCAGACCAGCTGTCTTCTGCTTAAAAACTGACCTTGTGTTTCATTCTGTCTTTGGCAGAAAGTTTGGGTAAATATCTTTTTAACTTCACTATAGGTGTTAAAAGTGATTTTCTTTTAAACTAGATGCAGGTTTGTACCCATTTCATTACACCTGCTGCTATCTTTTTGAACATTTTTCTCTTGCATTTAATGAAGATTATGAAATGATACTCTTTTTAAAAATCTTCAAAGAAATTTTGTGAGGTTTATACTTGAAAGAAAACTTGTCAATGAACACACAGCTATCCTTGAAAAATGACATTCATAACATAGCATGAAGAAATGGAGGCTCGAATGAGACCAATGCATAATGCAGTCTTTTTAACTGTTAAATACTGTAGTCACTGAATACAATGTTTCCATATGATTTTAATATTGGAGCATAAAATTTGTGTGTTTGTAAAATCTACTCACTTATTTTTTAGAGTTGTATCCTTTATAAAAAAAATTTTTAAATTAGATTTTTTTTCGAATTTTATTTTCGATTGTTTGTTTTTTCCCCTGAGAATTGTCTCATTTGAAATCCTGAAGAAAAACAATTTTTTTCTCAAAATAATTTCATGTTCTTTATTCTTAGATTAGCATTTTAATTATTAAAATAACATTACTTCAGATAATGAAATTAATCTTTCTCAAACAGTTTAGTAAACCTTTCTTAGACGATAATTACATCTCTGCATTTTTTGTTAGTTTTTTTTTATCTGAATGCTTATCTAAAGATGATGCATTTTAATCATTGTATTGTAATCGGTTCAAACCGTTTCTCTATTTTATATCATTGTTTTGGTTGACCGGTCATTGGTCTAATGAGTAGAGTGTTCGCCAATGGTCTGGGAGACTGGGGTTTAATTCCAGGTCGAGTCATACCAAAGACTCAAAAAATGGCACTTGATGCCACCTTGCTTAGCACTCAGCATTATAAGTTAAGGATCAAGCATAAAGTGGAGCAATTCGGGGAATGAAGTAGTGCCCTCCTCTACACCTCCATGAAGTAGCTATTGGAAAGGGAGCCTTCGGGTCACCCTTGACTAAAGTCACCAACTTTACTTTTTTTTACTCTTCAACCTTCCTTGGAATATTGATCTTGCTTTGCATGTGATTCTGTTCATATTCCAAAGATATGAAAGTGCAGGCACTGTTTATACGATCCGATCATGGAAGCTTTAATGTCCTCCACCTTATCAGCAGGCTTAGAACATGCTGATTCCTTGCAGAGGGGTAAGACCCCACCTACCCAAAAAAGAGGGTCTACTGAGTATAACATTGAATTGTATCTGATGGCAAGGTTTCAATTCTGGAGTTCTGGAGAGAGGGGGGTATCCCTTTGTTGTCATTACTCCCAGGTCCACTCAAACCAGATTGTTACAGCCCAGTCAACTGGGCTGTAGAATACACTGATTGCATCTCTGCAGATGGGTAAGCCACTCCCACCTCCAAGTGTCCTGGATATGATATTAAACAATCTGATGACAAGGCTCCAGACTTGGAGCCTTGAGGAATGTGGAGTACCTCTTCATTGCCATTGCTCTCTGGTCCACTCTAATTTGGAGTGGTAGCACTTGATAGGGTCCTATCTATTGGTCAAATAGAACTGTTTGCCATCTAAACTGTGTGCAAACAAATGACTTATGCTAAATTGAATTGTTAGAAATAGAACTGTTTAATCATTTAACTGTTTGTAAACAAATGACTGATGTTAAATTGTTACTGTTACATGGCAATACTTGCAACCATTTAATTTTGTTAAAACAAATGATTAATGATGAATAGAATAATTCGTGTTAGATAGAAATACTAGAAATCATTTAATTGTGTACCAAAAAAATGAGCTCAAGCTCATTTAAAAAGTTATCAACAAAATGGAAACCAAATCAATCTACTTGCTTACAAATCATGAATACTTATATTCATATAAACAGGATTTGGTATTAAATAACCTACCAAGATTGATATGCCATAAAACCCAACAAACCAAACCACAAATCATATATACTTAACCAGATGGGAAATACCTGTTAAGGTCAATAGAACTGTTTCAAAATTATTCAAATTAGATAGGAATACTTGAAACCATAACTGTGTGTAAATTATTTGTATTAGATTAGAATACTTGATATCATATAAATGTGTAAAAAAAAACTCTTAAGAAACTACAAAAATTGTAATTATAAACATACAATATATATGATTCCTTAACTTCTAGGCCTAAAATAACCCTAGATGGGTTCACATGCCATTAAAATCAATTAATTAACTTTAATCTCCTGCTTTTTCCTAGTGTTTCTCTATTCTTTATTGGTGGCTAACTCTTGTCCTACACATACAGGAAATTAAAACGTACATATTTATAAATATAGTAAAATATTTGATTAAAAGAAGGAAAACTCAGAACTAGTGACTGAGGGCTTTTTAATCAGTATTCTATTAGTAGATTGTAATATGTTCATTACTTTGTATTTTTATTCTTGTCCTGCATACTTGAACCATACCTGCCTTTAGTAAGGCTCATCTGGCTTTCATATTGGGTGTGTGATATAAGGTTGATTGCCTGATCCCAGTAGACCTTCCAC